>BSSO01000958.1:0-27085 GCA_030267885.1 Mesembryanthemum crystallinum
GAAATTTTTTAAAAGGTGGTTCCCCACCAAAAACATTTTATAAGGGGGGACTTTACAAAAAACCCTATATATAAGGGGGTTCCCCGCAAAAAATCCAATTTTTAATATTTATAAGATTCTTACCTTATCAAGCTTGTCCTCATCTACCAAAATATCATTTCATTTCATTCTGTACATTAAAACCTATGGGGTGTTTGCAATTGTAGTTTATAATAGTTCCTATATGTGCCACTTGAAATCATTTTTAGTAATTTCCCATCTAAAAGTTTTACATGTATCGGATGTTTCTGGTGATTGCCATAGCTGTCAATAGATGGCCATCCCTATTTTAGTATTTTTTCCAGTTGTTTTGAAGTGATTATATTCCTAATTACATGGAAATCTTTTATCTTTATGTTTAAAATACACTCCCTCTGTTCCGTAATTATCATTCAAAAACACCATATTTTTTTTGTCTCAAAATTAGCTTTCAAAACCCATAAAATCCCATAGCTTTTCTACAATACCTCTCCACTAACTCACAACTACAATAAAAAAAAAAAAAAAACTCTCTCTCTTTCTATTATTTTTTTAAATTGTGATTCGAAGGCACAAAATAAAGCTTTTACTCACAATGCATTCAAATGATACCAAAATACAAAATTATGCAAAATCTTAGAAGGCAAAAAAGAAAACTTAGATTTTTTTTTATTTTTTTTATATATATATAGTAATAAGACTATATATGCACAAAAAGCCTTGAAAGATTACTACTTTACCTCTCATAGTCAAGCTCTCTCATGGCACCTTGTGCATATATGTGTTCACTAATTAAACTAATTAAGCTAAATACACTACTAACATGATTTTCCACTTCTTCACCAATACAAGCTAAAAAAACTACCACTAGCTCTTTAATTAAACCCTTTCAACAATTGGAGTTGATCCAGCACTAGCATTTACACACACTTGATTTTCTTCTCTAACAACAGTTCTTCTCATCTTAATCACCCACTTAATCGCGCTTACTCCATAATCATACAAGCTTAACGCGACATGAAACCCGATCCCTCCAATAATCCCATTCGAAATGGAGTAAGTCAAGGGCATAAGCACAATGGTAACAAAAGCTGGCATTGCTTCCTTCATGTTATTCCAGTCGATATCTTTGACCACTTTCATGGTCAAAACTCCCACTATTACTAGTGCCGGCCCTACGGCCCATGGTGGAACACTAGTCATTAGGGGAGTGAAAAACAACGAGAGGAGGAAGTAGATTCCGACGAAGACAGCCGTTAATCCGGTCCGACCGCCTTCTCGTATTCCGGCTGAGGACTCCATATACGTAGCGATTGGAGAAACCCCGAGTGCGGACCCCACAATGGTAGCACTTGCATCAACCATGTAAGCAACATATTCGCCTTCAAAGCTACCTTTTTCGTCTACAAACTCACCAACTTCAGCCATTGTGTATAATGTGCCTGTTGTGGCTAACACATCTACATATAATAATGTCACCAAAGCCACCCAAACATTGGAGTTGTTGAAGTGGGTAAAGCTAATTGCACCAGCTGTGGATTTAATCGTATGAAAATCCACAACTTTTTTGAAGTAATTGTAGCTTGCTTCACCACTTGGGGTGTGAGGGAAAAATGTCACATTTGTGTCTCTAAACCATGATATGAATGTAACAAAAAGTATACCAAATATCATGCTACCTTTGACATTCTTCATTAGACCATATGAGATTATCAAGAGCCCAACTAGACCCAACCAAAGGGTTGGGCTTTGCATCTTCCCATCAAGGCAATTGCCCGAAACCGGGTCCGTGACCCGACACCCGGTGAGGGTCAGCAATGTGGATGGATCCGGACCCACCAGGCCCAACCCAAGATGAGACTGCATCCCAGTGAATGCAATAAAAAGCCCAATACCCGCGGCGCAAGCGAGCCGGACCGGAGTGGGAATTAACCGGGCCAGCTTGGTCCGAAGCCCAAACACGGCTATGAAAAGAAAAGCCGCCCCTTCGACTAACACAACAGCAAGTGCGGTCCGGTACGACATGGGACCGGACCCGTGAAAGCCCACTAGGTTGTAAGCCAAGTACGCATTGGGCCCCATCCCGGGGGCCAATGCGAAGGGGAGATTAGCTAATAAGCCCATAGCGACCGACCCAATAAAAGACGAGAGGGCGGTCGCTACAATAAGATCGCTCTTGAGCCGGGCCAGGCACTTCTCATAGCCCGGGTTCGGCTTGAGAACGCAATCTGGCCCGGCCGGGGGCGAACAATCGGACACCGAGCAAGTCCCACCGGATTCCGCTATAATGGTAGCGTTAACCGTGATGATGTACACCATTGTCAAAAAAGTAGCGGTTGCGGCTCGAAACTCCGTTGTGAAGGAGCTTTTTCGAGCTTCTAGCTTAAAGTACTTACCAAGTTTGCTTCTCGAAACCGCTCCATTAAGCCGATTCTCAAAGCTTTTCCATTTTGTGCCGATTTTGGCACAAACGCCATTTCCTCCACACAAGTCCCGCCCCATTTTTTCTTTTTTTTGTTGTTTGTGTTTGAGCAAAAGCGTTACATGAAATGTTGGGAACAAATGGGATTGAGAAAGTGAATGGGAAATGTTAAGGGGACGTGTTATTATATGGTGCAACGAAGGTTGAGGGCAAAAAAGCAGCTTTTAGGGGGAGAATTAAATAAAAATTAATTAAGGGATTAAGATGAAATTAATTAAGTACTAATTGAGTTTAATGTGGATTATAATATCAATATTAAAATAAGAAAGAGAGTAAAATCCACGGTTTTTTAGGTACCAATCCCCTGTCTGCGGGCCTAGCTTGTTGCAGCTATTTGTTACCCAATTTGTCATTATCTCAATATCTGTATTAAGGGAGATCCAAACGGGGCCTTAAGAAAAAGTCAATATATTATAGAATCATTAATTTTGTAAATATATCAATTTACCTTCTAAACAAGGACAATATGAAATCACATACTACCTCCGTCCCGCAATTAGATTTCAAAAACACTACTCCCTCCGTCCCCCACTTACTTTAACAAACGATACAAAATCAAGTCCCCTACTTACCTTAACAAACCAATATTTTTCTCATATCCTTCATTATTCGCCCTTCCACTATCTCTTCAATCCAATTTAAAATTATACTTTCTCTCTCCAATCATTCTCTCTTCAAAAAATTTTCTCTCTCACACCCCACTACATATTATTTTAATGTATCTTAATAAGGGTAAAAGAGGCAAAATTTACAATCCTTAAATCCCTCATGAATAGTGGTTTGTAAGGAAAGTTGGGGACAGAGAGAGTATATTTTTTTGTTCCAAAATTAGTTTTCAAAACCTATAAAATTCCATAATTTTTCAATAATACCCCTCCACTAACTCACAAAAATAATAAAAAATTATACTGTCTCTCCAATCACTTTCTTTTTCTATTATTTTATTCTCTCACAATAATCTTTGTTTACGAGACGAAGGGCGTATTTATTTATTTATTTATTTATTTGTGTGTGTGTGTGATTTGATATTACAAAATGGCAAACACAGTACAAGAAAGTGGGTGGACTTGAACTGTAAACATGGGATATCGAAGATCCTATTTTTCTTGGATTCTTTCACCAATTTTTTTAGATTTTGGATTGGGGGATAGAAAAAGACCTTATGATATAATGGTGGATATTTAAATGATAAAAATAATTTAAATCTTCAATTTGCATAAATCTGTTGGATTGTATCCTATCTGTCAATCAACAATCTAACGCCACTGTTTGACCTGTGCTATGCATAATTAAAAAAAAAATAAAAAAAAAAATCATTGTTTTAGTGCTAGTGTCTTATGAACAAGAAGTATATATATAAACAAAAATAACAAATATTGGTATAATGCGATAAGAAATCTATTCAATATCTATAGAACTTGATTTAGCGGTTCAAAAGTATCTTTTTGGAATTTTTTTAGTAGTGTATATCTTTTTGGCGTCTAGAATGGTTCAGGTTCAGAAAATATAATTAAGATTTGTTTGTAGAATCCAATATATTTTAGGAAAATTCAACAAACTCTAGTAATTATCAAAATATTATGACGAATTTTAACATTTTTGATTAAACTTGAACAAACTCCAACATTTGAAGCTGAACTCCAACAAATTCAATAACCAACAAAACTTTTCAACAAATAGTAGTTACAACACTCCAAAAGTCGAATGAAAAAAACACACCCACCTTAACACTCAACAATTGAAAAAAAATTTAAATAAAAGTATTTGACTACATTTCAAAGTGGTTGTCAGATGAATGAATGACAGTAAATTGATGGGTCAGGGTTATAGCTTTTTTTTTTTTTTTTTTTTTCCTTATACATGTACACTATAATATTCACATTTAATAATTTCGCTGGCTGAATAAGCATTATAGTGTGATGATTTCAGTAATATTCAATTTTTAAATATGTGATGAATTTGACAAAAAATAAAAAAATTGTGAATATGCAACTTTTGTGGCGATTAATGAACAAGCTGTGATTAACAGAGTTTCAAATAATTAATGAGGTCAATGATCTCTATAATAGCCTTTCACAGGTTAGCAATGGGATTAATCATTTCGTTTGTAATTAATCATCCACATATCAAAATTGGGGGCCGAGGAAGGAAGCTTAATTGTATACTTATTAATTTGTCCAAATCAAAGGCATCATTAGATTTTCTGTTTTAGTGTCATTATTAGATTTTTAAGTTTCTATTGCACAGTTTGCACTGTTGACCTGGCTGTATGAATAGGAAGAGAGATTATTATTGTCTAATGGTTTACCAAAGTTGAAGCTAAATATTTACTATTTCTTGAGAATATAATAACATTTTATTACTAGAAAATATTACTGACCTTTTAAGCTTTGTTTTCCTCAACTTATTTTTGTTGATTTCAGAAAAAAAAAATCAATAAAATTTAGCAAAATCTATCTCATTAGAATAAAAAAAATCAATAAATCAACAATAAATATCAGTGAAAATCATGAAGAGAACAAATAATGTGTTATGATGTATTTATTTCAACGGAAACAATATGAATTGAACTGAACTAAACCACACGTGCCGAATAGAATTGAACTGAAATTAATAGTAATATATGTGAGGAAAATAAACAAATTACAAAACTGAACTAAATTAAACAATCTAAATTAAACTGAACTGAATACAAAACTGATAATTTGATATCAACACACCCTAATTACACTTTTAAAAAAAAAGAATGAAGTTCCTCTGTCAAAACCCAATGAAACATTTCACAGGTATCTACTCCCTCCGTCTCACAATAACTATCGCTTTAAGTCTATACGTACATATTAAGGAGAGTATTAATTATAGAGGTAGTTACAGACAATTTGACTCTATTGCACTTGTACTAATTATAACTAGGTGCCCTTGGAAATTGAAATTAGTAATAACCACAAGGGTATATTAGGAAATGTTGGAATTGTAAAGTGACAGATATTTTGAGACAAAAAGAATTAATTAAAGCGATCGTTATTTTAGGACAGATGGAGTACTATTTATTTAGAATATTAATTTAATTAAAGCTTTGGGTATATTCAAGAACTTTTTGTTTAGTCCTCGTTCTTATCAAGATTCTACCATTTGAAAAACTGACTATCCCATTACTATAATTTTGGGGAATTTTTAATTGTCCTACTCGTTTCAAGTTACGCGTGCTTTTGCCTGCAAATAGGCTTTTTCATTTTCAAGTCACGTTTTATAAAATCAAATCAAATTAATTAGAGGCTCTTTTAGTAATTTTTTGGGCTACTTTATCACATTACATATTCTTCCAACAGAGTTTTATCTATTCAACTCATATATTATTATAATATAAAGAATTATATTTGTTAGGTTTCTAGCACAATGTGCGAAAAAAGTTTCCATAGAGGTCGTGATGCAAGTGGAACAACGAAAGAGGAGCTGAATTGAGCACAACATAGCACAGGTTGGTTGTGTTCCATCACATGACTTTGCTATGAAACGATAATTAGGGTGTGTTCATTTGGACTGATGAAATAGTTGAATTGAATTGAATTGAATTGAATAGGTACTTAAATAAATAGTAATATGTGAGAGAAAGCATAAATTCTATAATTGAACTGAACTGAATACTAATATAGTATAGTGAAATTAACACACTCTTAGACATGCTACCGATAACAAATAAGTCCGATGTGATGACACACCCTTAGACATTCTATCAAGTCCCTAGAGGATGTCGTATTTTTGGGAAGATTTCTTTTAGTTAGAAAGCTATTTTAGTTTCGCTTTAGTGTAATTTTTATTTTCCCCTAAATAACTAATTGATGTAATTAACAAAATTTGTGCACAATTTGAAGAGATGACAACTTTAGGTGTGTTTATATCAACTGAAATGATTCGAGCTTCATTGAACTGAATTTGATGGTCACTTAAAGAAAGGAAAAAAAAATGTAGATTGGGTAAGTTGAAATGAATACCAGTCACATTCTTGAAGAAATGTACTCCCTCCGTCCCGCTATTACGTTTCCAAACCAAAATTGGCACAAGAATTTAGGAGGAAAATTTTAGTCATTTTTACCCTTGTGAAATAGAGAGATTATAATAATTGGTTGTGAGAGAGATATAAAATTAGAAGAGAGAGAGTGATTGGAGATAGGGTGATTGGAGAGAGAGTGATTGGAGAGAGAAAAAAGAGTTTTTTATTCTATTTTTTAGATAGTGGAGGGGTAATTTAGGGATGATATGGGGGATTAGTTGGTTTGGAAAGGTAATAGTGGGACAAAAATTTTGGTGGTTTGGAAACGTAATAAAGGGACAGAGGGAGTATGATTCTTTGAGGGGTTTATAAAAAGACCTTACAGTTTTAGACCATTGCGCGATGGTTATATATAAGTGACAAGCTAGCACCGAGCACTTTAACATTCGTGATTTATTTATTTATTTTGAGTTTGTGTTTTTCACATTATTGATATAATCAAGTGTTACTTTACCTTATTGTTCATATGGAAGCTCCAATTTCCTAATTACCCATATATATACAATAATCTCCCTAAGAATCATCAGCATAAGTTTCTTTAAAGTTTGCAGATAATAATAGGGTATAGTTAATTAGCGGCAAGCAACTCTAATCATATATATTAATGGGGCATGCGCAGCAGAAAGGATAGCTAGATAGTTAATTTAAAAGCAAGTGCATGGTTTTGTTTGTTTAAGTTTAAGAGTTGAGTGTGTGTTCTTTTGAGGAATGTAAGGAGGAGAGAGAAAATAAAGATTAGGAGTAACAAACAACACAGAAAGAAAACTGAAAAAGAGGGGGACTTGGGACAGTGAGTTTGGTCATTGGTGGTGTTGGAACAATAAGCAAAAGATATGGTGGCTCATCTTTTGAGCAAGTATAAGATTCTGGGTTTTTGACCATCATTGCTCCATTGCTAGCTTTCTCTCATTGTTGTTTATCTTATCAAGTTTACTCACATGGGATGAAGATTTAAGAGGGAGATAAACTTTCATATTTAGGTTTTGTCTTGAACATTAGTTAACAAATTGAGCCACTTTTATTGGGTTATATATAGCTAGATCGTGATATGAGACAAGCTGCTCGTGAACTGTTTAAATTTAACTTTGTTAGAAACCTTAATCCGACAATGACATGATTTACTTATCAAATGAACCAAATTCATCTTGAAGTTTAATATGTTTATGAACAAGTCTAACCTAAACTTTACTAGTGTTACTCGAAATTTTTTGACCTAAAAATGTATATATTTTATCTTTCTTTTTCATTTTGTTTTAAATATTGATTTTGGGAGTATGTAAATAATAATAGTAAATATTTTAGAGTACCATAAAAGGATTTATATAGGCACAACATAAATTGTAATATTGTGCTTGAGTTCGAGTTTTAGATTTCTAATTAGCAATATTAGCGTTTAAACGAACTCATACGTCTCAAACTAAGTCGAGTTTAACCAAAGGTCACCTTAGCAGCTTCGCTTGGTTAGGCTGGTTTACTACTCACCATTATAATTTTGGGTTTCATAATGACATTCGGTAAAATTAAAACAAAAGAATCCTTAATTATGAGGGTATAATAATACTCCTTATATAATAATACGTAGAATTATGAAAAAGTGAATGAGGAAATCCATAATAGCATGATGAGTGCGACTTCACCTGGTAAACACATGATATTATGCTGACCTTTTTACTTATAGTAGTCAACACTCAGCACTAATATATATACTCAGTAGTCAGCACTATCCAGTAGGTTCTAGTTCAAAAATTTCCCCACCAACAACTCGTCAATGTGCCACATTTTAGTTAGCTACTATATGAAATGGCTCAAATTATTCACAATTTCTTATTGCCTCTTTTGCCCCCCATATGTAAGATTATGTTCTTTCAACACTAGAATATACATTGAACTTAACTAACCCAATCTCATTATGTTCCATTCAGTTTTGCAACTTATTTTTCTTTTACATGTTATTATTATTTATTACTCCCTCCGTTTCCAATTCTCCTAGGCAATTTCCTTTTTGGGATGTCACATAATCTCCTAGGCAATTCTATTTTTAGACTACAATTTTACACTAAAGTGACAATTATGCCCTCATCTCCAACTACTCCCCACCCCTTTTTGGGTTATTTTGGACTTTTAGTAGCTTTCTTAATTTGTGTGCCAAAGAGTACTAGCCTAGGAGATTTAGAGACGGAGGTAGTACTAAACAAGAAGTTACTTCGTATAAATTTTAGGAGTCATAATCTCCCTAGGCCTTTTAAAAGTCTTATCGGTGTTTATTCTATCACACAGCTTGATATATTAGTCGAGTATTGGGCAAATAAAAAGTGGTACTGTGTAAATAAAAACCAATATTAGAGGGTTACTAGGTGAGAAAAGAGTGATTAATTTTTGAGTCGTCAGTACCAAATTTTGGGTCACCGGCACCAGTTTGTAAACTACTAGTTCGCCACGGGGATTGATATGATGTTTTGTGTAATATTATTAAGGAGATAAATATTTGACTGGGCCTCCAACCATAACCTTAAACTATTGGTTGAATGGTTCATTCACATGCTCTCTAAACTTTTGGTTGAATTGGTTCCTTCACATAATATCAGAGTTTCAGTAACCAAGAGGTCTTGAGTTCGAATCCTGGTGACCCCCTACTCCTATAGTTGAGATTCCTCCTATAGTTGAGCTTTAGCACAAGGTAGGGTGAGCCTGTGCATGATCCACGCTTCAAGCCCAATGGGCATTCGCGTGAGGGGGCGTATTAAGGAGATAAATATTTGACTGGGCCTCCAACCATCAGCTTAAACTTTTAGTTGAATAAGTTCCTTCACAAATATATATCCTCTTCTCTTCGATTTTAGATGTTCCGGTAAAATAGTACTCCCTCTGTCCCGCAATTAGCTTTGATAAACCGAGAGGGCACAAAATTTTAGGTGAGTGTTTTTAGACATATTTGCCCTTGTAGTAGATGTTTTTTTTTTTTTATTGTATTTGTGAGTTAGTGGAGAGAATAAAATAATAGAAAGAGAGAGTGATTGGAGAGAGAATGTATATTTTTTATTGTATTTGTGAGTTAGTGGAGGGGTGTAATAGGAAAGTTATGTGATTTTATTGGTTTTGAAAGCTAATTTTGGGACAAAAAATATGGTGTTTTTGAAAGTTAATTTTGGGACAAAAAATATGGTATTTTTGAAAGTTAATTGCGGGACAAAGGGAGTATTTCATAGTAGTGGTTATTGGTTTAAGTGTGTTTCGAAAAGATTATCTATTAGTAGCTTTTTTGGTAATTCTTAGTGGTTGGATGGTCTTTTAGACCATTTTATATAGTGAGTCACTAATCTTAACTGCTAATACTATCAACCAATCTAATTTTAAACCACTGACAAATAACATCACTACCAAAACAGATATACTTACCATAAGTCTAAAATCACTGACAGCTAGGGGTGTTCATTCGGATATCCGAAAATTCGAATAGTGATTTTCACTATCCGAATCCGAAACCGAAAATTCGGATATCCGATTATTGGATATTTTTTATTTTTTTTCATGTTATAATTTCGAATTTTTTCGTGTATTTCGGATATCCGATCAAAATATTTCAGATATTTCGTATATCCAAATGTAAATATTTTTGGATCATTCGTATATTTTTGGATATCCGAATCCGAAAATATCTGAAATATCTAAAACGATCTGAAATTTTCGGATATTTCGCATATCCGGAACTATCCGAAATTTGTAAAACTGATATCCGAATCCGAAATTTCAGATATCCGAATTTCTGATATCCGAAATTTCGGTTATCCTTTTTTGGATAATTTCGGATCGGGTTTCGGATTTTTCGGATCGGATTTTCGAATTCGGATATTTTTGAACACCCCTACTGACAGCCACTTGAAACAGCTAAATTCATCCAACTATAACTTGTTACTTCCTCCGTTCTACAAATAAGGTGACGCTTGGTAATCCGCAACTCACATGTATTGTGAGTTGCGGATTACCAAACGTCACCTTCTGTACAGAATGGAGGGAGTATAATATTGAAGCCAATGTTGTTTACAACTTGAGTTGTGTATAATTGGTCCACAAAACATCATGCCGTCTAATATATCAAGCGGCCTGATATATTAGGCGGAATATACAAGTAGTTTATGAAATGGTATTGATAAGCTAAAAATTGGCAGTGACGATCCAAAAACTAGTACTATAACTTCTTTGTTTTCTCCCATGCTTACATAGTACTCTCTTTGTTCTCAAATAAAGGTTACATAACACTATTTATTTCTCCACTTTGGAGGGAGATAAAGTTACCCAAATACGTTTAAAAAATATAATTGTGACACTTTATACATGAAGGATATGCAAGTGGATATTTTTGTCAAATTTGGGGATTTTATTGTCCAAAAATATGAAATGTAGTCTTGAATAAAAACGGTGCAAAAAGTCAAGCGTAACTTTCATTAAAGAACGGGGAATACTATTTTTTGTTTGACCAATAAACCTGATAAGATACGGCTTATTATTTTATTTTTTTTTGGTAATGATAAGAGCTTACATACCAACCTTAACAGTCCTTAGTGTATGTTACATAACCTTGGGTACATAGTACCTCGAAAATCAGCATAATAGGTAGTTTTCATGGTTTCTAGTACATCAAAACTAACAAATGTTCCATCATCTATGGCTAGTGAGCTATTCGCTTCCTTAGCTAGTCGATCCGCAAGTTGATTCCTCTTCCTGTGGATGTATTCCACCTTGCACTCCATGAATTTTCCTATGAGCTCCCTGCATTGTCGAACCACATGAGTAAGTTGGGTATCATTTTTGTTGTTGATCAAGTTGACTGCATAAATGGAGTCCATATGCAATTCCACTCTGCTGTATCCTTGGTTCCATGCTATCTGCAATCCAATTTTTGCTGCCCAAAGCTCTGCATCAATTGGTCTCATGGAGCCAAGCTTCTGCTGGAAGCTGAGTTGCCAAGTACCTGCTTCATCTCTTATAACACATGCAGCAGCAGCTAATGAAAGATCACCTGAACAAGATCCATCTGTGTTGAGCCTGAGCCATCCAGGTGGGGGAGGATTCCAAGCCAGAAAGAGTGTGGTTTTTTGTGGTGGTTTACAAAGGTTAGGTTTAAAAGCTTTGTGTTGCAAACAAGAGTCAAGAATAAGTTTTTTTGCTACACAGGCAGGTGGATTAGTCTTCTCAAATACAATATTGTTCCTTCTTTTCCAGAGTAACCATACTGTAAAACCAAATTGAACATTCCAAGGGATACCAGAGGCTTGAACCCTACCATTTTTCAAATTAGCATCTAACCAGTCCTGAGTATCGTTAATCAAAAAGGTGTCAGGTTTCACAAACTCTTCCCACACATTCTTGGATAACTGACAATCTCTTAAGATATGCATCGTGTCCTCATCAAATAAACCACACCCAGGGCAGGATTTATTTTGGATAATCTGTCTAATAGCAAGATTCACTCTGTGTTTAATCCTATCTTGTCTAGCTAGCCAGAGGAATGTGATTATCTTTGGAGGCAGGGGCAGTCTCCATAGCCAACTAAGCTCAGTTTGGATAGGCTCGTTATTTTTACAGAGCTTATAGGCTTCATTGGTGAGGAATTTCCCATTATTGTCCAAGTTACACACATGGAGGTCCTCCCCCTCAGTAGGCTGGTTGGATATGGTTTGCAACCACACTTTCACATTATCAGGCAACATGAAGGACACATTAACAACCTCCCCCTCTAGGTCAGCAAACACATCAGCCACAGTGAGGCTTTCTTCATTAACATGTAGGGGACCAGCTATGTTGTTCCTAACAGAGCCAAAACCACTCCAGTTATCATACCAGAATGAAATTCTCTCCCCATTTCCCCCCACCCATTGTGTATTCTGGTGGAATAAATCCCATCCACTAATAATACTTTTCCAGATGTGAGAGCCTCTCTCCAAGGAGACAGGTCTTTCCCTATTCGAAATGTATTTCTCTCTAAGTACTTGACTGGACAGGGTATCAGGTTTGTGCATCATTTTCCATATTCTTTTAACACACAACACTTCATTCATGACTCTGTTGCTCCTAATCCCCACTCCCCCTAGGTCTTTTGTCTGGGTAACCTTGTCCCAACTAACCATGTGCAATTTTTTCTCCCCTTGGTTATGCCCCCAAAAGAAACTATTCACAATAGAGTCAAGTTCATCAACCACAGAGCAAGGAAGATACATGTTTTGCATGTAGTAATTAGGGATTGAGTTGAGCGTGGCATTGATCAATGTAGTTCTACCAGCCATAGATAAATATCTTGTTTTCCAGTTGGTAAGTTTCTTTTTGACCTTATCTACGATAAATTTCACAGATCTCTTAGTTGGTCTGGCATGTGTTAGAGGAAACCCCAAGTACATGCCCAGGTCAGTAGTGATGCCAATGCCTAGGATTTCTTCACATTCACTTTTCAGTTCCTCATGTGTGTTTTCTGAAAAATAGACTTTGCTTTTGTGAAAATTTATTGATTGACCTGACTCTTTACAGAAGATATCAAGCAAGTTTTTTACAGTAGACACAGTTTCCACAAAAGCCTCTCCAAAGAGAAGTATATCATCAGCAAAAAATAGATGTGAAATAGGCATTTGTGCTTTTCCAATCTTAAAGGGTTTCCATTTGCCATCCTCACATGCTTGAAGAATTAATTTGGACAGAAATTCCAAGCACAGAATAAACACATAGGGGACATTGGGTCTCCTTGCCTGATGCCTCTAGTAGGCTCAAAGGTTTCAGATGGTATACCATTAACTAACACTGAGGCTGAGGCAGAAGAAATACGGCTTATTATTGGTCACTCCTTAACATTGTGTCTAGAACCAGAACCGTCCGTACATTGTGGGAGCTACACGTGCGCCATCCTCAAGTAAATAAAGTAGTAAATTGTAAAAAGTACACAAATGTGACAGATAAGATTCTAATAGACGAAGAAAGCTAGTACTTCTCCTCAAACATCCACCGATGTGTACCCTTTAATAACATGTGTCATGAGACGCAATGAGACACGTAGTGAATCAATAAGCATCAAGCACGTACCAATAACCCTGTGGCAGGCCGCACATGCGACACACAACATATATAGTCATCATCCCAAATATCCACTAAAACTATATTAAACAAAACATCCACTACTATATACCATTGGACCGACCTATCAATATAGATCTTATATAAGGCACAACAAGAGAGATTTGTATAGCTCATTCCAAGCATCCACTCTATACTATACAAAGCACATTCATAGCAACATGATTATCATTGGGTCGTTGTTGTAATATTCGGAGAGAGAGAGAGAGCGTTGCTGTTGTAGTATTCGGAGAGAGAGAGAGCGCGTTGTTGTTGTTGTAGTATTCGGAGAGAGCATTTATTTTGGTCTAGTGTTGGAAGAGATTCAAAGCGATAAGATTCTCACTGGGTCGTTGCTGTAGTCGTATTCAAAGCGCGTGTTTATTATTGTTGGAAGAGAATGGAAGCCCATAAAGAGAGGAGAGAGCAGGTGGAGAAGAAGAATGAAGAGAGAGAAAATAGAGGTGAGAAGACTACTGTTAGTAATATGAGGAGCAGGCATGAGAATGAGAAAAGTGGTGGTGTTGATCCAGCAGTGAAGGATATGATTCGTGAAGCGATCATCAGTGATAGTTCAAAGACGAGCATAAAAGATCCTGATCAAGTTCTTGCCTTTAATCGTTCTGTTAATCAGATTGATTCCTCTCTTGAGTGAATTAATTTATCTGTATGTACGTTATCTCATAATAATCAAGTTCTACTTTTGTTGGTTTTTTTTTTTTTTGGGAGTAGAACTAAATGCTGCAATGAATCTCTCTTCTATTTGTACTTATATAATGATAATGTAGCCAGTTCATGTAATGAATAATGATAATGACAGAGATCATTTGAGCGCAATCTTTGTCTTTGAAAGTCTATGATGATACTTGAGCCTCAGAAACTCAACAAAGCTTGTCAATCGAACCGTCTCAATGGAGAATTGTTCTTAGAGGCGAAAGAGCGATGATTTACACTGTAAATTTGCCAAAATCTAATACATGTACTGTAATAAAGACAAGGGTTGGTTGATGATGCTAAACTTGATGCCAAAACTGATGAACATACTATTTCTTGCATTAGTGTCGGGCAAAAGAGAGGTTGTTTCTGCCCAAAAGCATTTTGCTTCAACAGATGTTTCTCCTTTCTACAAATTTTGTTGTTCGGAAAACTAGCAATTTTGCTTCATTGATGTTCTGTGACAAGATGCTGAAGGTTTAGATGCTGACATCAAACTCCGTTTACAAGAATATATGATTGCGAAACTCAGCGACAAAGGTATATCAGTATAAAGAAGTGAAGTGAAGAAAAGGATTAAACAGACTTCCTTTGTTATCTACCCAGGCCAGTGAAAGGAAGGGTATCAAACTAACTCCAGTGCCCCGGTAAGCTCTTTTCTGATTCTAAAAAGCCAGGTACGATATCCAGGAACGGAGTCGTAAGAGGAAAGAGGTGGGGAGGGGAGGGGAGGGGAGGGGAATATAGGCTGATACGTCTTCAGCTTGTGTTTCAATGACGGATGGTAAGAGACGAGACTGTAAATAGAAAATGAAAATGTCGCCATCACACGATGCAGAGCTGAATCCCAAGAGTCAGTTCAATCCCTTGCCACAATCCAGAACGGAAACACAAGGGCTAAGCAAACATTTACATACTTTACCAGACTTGCTTGGTGACGTACCTTCAAAATTTTGGCTAATTGTGATATCTACAAGTTACAATTGTCGTAACCAAATATGTTGCCCTGATTAGAATGTATTTCAAAGAACCTTCTAGTCGCTCACTAAGATTGTTCTACCTCTCTTTTTCGGTATCAAAACGGGTTATGAAATTCTCAAAATCTGACATAAGGCAAATAAAGCCTTAAATGGTCAAAAACTAAGAAACAAAATTTTCCTCAAGATGTGCTGCTGCTATTCTTCAGCAACTATTACCAAAACTGCATGTTTTTAGCATGGATGTGTATAGCTGTTCACTCCACTATCAAACCCAATACAAGGATGAGCTCTCAATTTCTGAAGTTCAGAATCTTTACACTTGTTTCCTTGTTTTCTGATGCCTCAACCCAATCCACTACAAAAATGCTAACATGTCCTAACACATTCCTTTTATGGCATCATATACTGCTGTCAGAGCCAACCATCTAAATATGACTTACTAACACAAGGCATTCAAGAGACCTTACCCACTCCAGAGGCCGCCTACGTACTCCGAAAGAAATGGTTAGAAAGAATTCACCTTGATGCCACCACTACGAACTGAATTTGAGAGGCTAGCAACCACAGATGAGAGCTCTATGAAAGCAAAAGCAAAATTCTGCCATTAGTGTACTAAACTACTAATTATGAAAAACAGGTAAGCAAACAGATATGGGTAAATTTGGTTGTTTACATCACGCAGTCGATTAATCTAGATAATCAAATTATTTNAAAAAAAAAAAAAAAAAAAAGATAGATACTGTGTTGCAACTAGCATACCAAAAACAAAAATCTGCAACTCTGAGAGACAAAGTCAAAGTGAAGAGCTTCATGATTTATAACAGCTATGAAGGATCAAGTATTAGTCTCAAAAGATCCACTATTCTATTCCTGAGTGTCCACTTTCAGATTTAACTATGGAAGTATATACAGTTATGCCAGATTCCTATAACATCCTTACTTTACCATCACCATTATTTTACTAGTTTCTCATATGACATTTAAATTCCAGTTTGACTTACAGATAAGCAATATTGAAAAATCAATGTCAACAGTTGAAGCTTGAGTTCGAATTCCTATAACCTTGTGCTGGAAGGGGGGGGGGGGGGGACGGGGGGGTGAATTACCAAACCACACCTAGTGAACTCTGCATCTGAAGTTCAATCCAAGATTTTAGCTAAGGAGAGATTTGTTTAAATTTGCCTGCTAGTTTATCAACCAATGTTGGACCCTTGCAAACAGACAATAACCAGTATGTACTAAAAATAGAAAAAATAAATATACGAGTAGCAAATCAGGTGCAGACACTGAAGATAGAAGAAAGCAGCTTTTCTGGACAAGTCAGTAAGCTGCAGGTATAAACGAAGTCTTTAGGCAAGAATCTCAGAACCTGATGACAGTAACCAAGCAAATGCATGGCAATAACTAAAAGAGAGGCTCTTACACCAATTTCGAATATGCAGACAAAATTATCCTCCTTCGACAGCCAACAGAACTAGCCACAGCGACCAGAAAGACATATATACCCAAAAAAGTGCTGCAGCAACTATGATTCCAAACAGTCACAGCCATCTGTTGTAGTCAGACTCTTGTTAACCAGCTGAAAACAACCTTTCTGGACATCATGGGGTACCTTTAAGCTTTTTTACTAAATTTGATGTCCACATTCTATATGTAGCTAGAGGCACACCGTAAACATCTTGCTGTGTTATCCACTTCAATTCTTATCTAAGAGAGATTCCATTAAACATCTCCTTCTTACCGAGACTGCCCCAAAAATAAATAAATAAACTTCAATAAACCTCACAATAAACAGAAATAAGAAGCATACCTGATAAAATGGAAATCTGAATAATTGAAATCACTGATGGTGAGTAGTAGATTCTATTTTACAGTCTGAGTATCCTCATCAACCACAATTGATCTCTTCATATTATCAAACTAACAAAATTGAATAAGATCACGATGATATTCACATATAAGCTCATCCAAGTATAATACTAGCAAGATAATATCTTCCGATGAGGGACATTACTCCCAAGCAACTTATTTCCTGAAGGACAGTTGAGGACAATCTCACAGTTTATCTAACTCATCAATGGAAGATTTACTACCAAATATAACTGTTATTAGCATTAATAGGAAAGAATAAAACAACTCATAATAAGTATATCATTGTCTATGACATGTTAGATGAATCGTGAAAGCGCCATCTTTTAAAACCAGATAATTAAGATATCATCCCACATCAAAAGCATTTTGGAACCAAAAATGCTTTGTCACAACTATTGGGCAGACACAGAACCAAAATATTACCAACATACTGAAATAGTCTAACTTCCCTTTGGAGGAGATGGAGATATTCTAGCAGCTAGTTTGTTCAACAGCAATGCAGCAAATCGTTGAAAAAGGTATCTTGTTAGTCCTATGGTCATACCAAACATGAACTCAAAAGATGAGGGAGCCAAGTGGAAGTGTCCCAAAGACTTATAACACCGCATACACTAGATATTAACAAGCTCCCAAACAAGTGCCTTCTTCTCTGATATAATCATTAAAACAGTACTCTCTCCTTTCTTTATTATTTGACCACCAAACTAAATTTTCTTATTCCATAATAACCATCGCTTTAATATTTCGAAACAATATTAATTGTCTTTTTAAACTAGGAAAATTTGATGCCAATAATCCAACCTTTGGGCGGTCCAACAAAAATAATCCCACATTCAAAAATTGAAAAGAATCATCCCACATTTACTTTCGTTCCACAATAATGGGCCAAGTGACATTTTTCTTAACTCCCAATTACGGAAATGATGGCGTGGTAAGGGTTTATTACTAATGTCATTGATCCGTTTACTTTAGCCCATGCCACATCATCATTTCTGTAATTTAGAGTTAATGAAAATGTCACTTGGCCCATTATTGTGGAACAAAGGTAAATATGAGATTATTCTTGTCAATTTCTGAATGTGGGATTATTTTTGTTAGACTGCACAAAGGTTGGATTATTTGCATCAAATTTTTCTTTAAACTATCAATGCAATATTATTTGTCAGTTTGTGAAACCATGTAATAACCAACAACTCCTTAAACAATGTGCAAAGCCTTAAAAGACACTCGTTTACCTAAGAAGTTAAATGAACTGAACCCAGTAAGAACCTTGAGATATATCCCAGAGGTCCCTAGTTCGAGTCCCCTTAGGGCCACAAGAGGTTTTCCTGGCAGCTAACTTCAAGGCCCATGGGATTAGTCGGGTAAAGCTCGGATTCCCATACTATAAAAAAAAACGAAAAAGAAAATTGAAGTTAAATGAACTGCCCATTAAGTGAGGAGCTTGGCTCAATTACAGCTCAATTGAGTTTGGTCATCAGCTACATGAGAAGAGTTTAAGCTGAATTTTCGAGCTCGACTAGTAAGAGCCATGAACACTGATGAAGAATAGCGATTCCAAGCAAGCCACCATTATCCTTCTTATCGCAATCCAGTTACTAACTTGAGCCCAACTAGAGTCGCTTAGGCTTCCTTATTTACCACATTAAGAGTTTGAGCGAGATTTTTCATCTAGGTTGATAAATGAGCAAGGATATTTTCGGGGGGACTCACCATCAGATTGTATTAGACTTTATCATAGCTTGGGCGTCTTTTTATGACAATAATAAGACACAAGTCAACTCATAAACACATTAAAGAAAAACAAATTGAGAAATGATAAAGCTAAGTTTATTAAGAGAATTGAAAAAAGAATTGTTATATCATTTGAGTTGAGCTAATGACCTGCTCAAGAGCCAAGCTTGATTATCAAAAAATCCAAACAAGCCAAGTACACAAAGGGAATAATCATTTTCAAATAGAGCTCGAGTTCAGTAAAGTTTAAAGTGTATGATTTTCACCAGGCTAGCATTCAACACTCCTGAAGGTGTTTAAAGCCCTACACTGAATCGTGAGACAAAAGGTAATGGCATTTTATCAAGTTGTTCTGTAGTAGTAACATCAAATGAACAAGCAATTACTTTTTTAATGCAATTACTTCGTTGAGGACCTCTTGTTCTCTAACCTGTATTCACTTCGTTTTTTAATGCAATTACTTTTTTATCTGAAAAAAAAAAAAAAATGAACAAGCAATTGAAGTTTGTGCGACTGAAAAGCATATCATAGTTAATCTTCTTTGGCATTTGATAGGGCAATTACTCTCACACTGGAAATCAAATCAGGGTCGATATTCCATTTGGTGAGTTAAGTCCTATAATTTCAACCTTAATAAGTTAAGAAGCAATCACACACAGAGACAACACGTGCTGGCTCATTTTTCAACAATTCTAAAGTGATAATCGAATGAAGTACACATCTCATTTCAGGGTAATTCTATATGTGCGTACCCCTATAATTTAGAAGTAGACTGTTTATGGAGAATATAGCATGCAACTAAGAAAAGATGGAGTTCTTGTTATTGGTCTAGCATGTCAAGGCTACTGTAAAATTGAGTTAGACATTGTGCGCTCACTAAAAGTGTTAACCTCAGCATATCATATCTGCTGATGAGTTTGATGAAAATAGGAAATGGTACTCCTCTCACTCAATAAGTATAACTATCCCACATTGAAAGAGAATTCTTGTTTGTGTTTGGATAAGTTAAGACAAATATCTGCCAAATGAGTCCCACTACCTAAACTACTAAACAAAGCTTTAATTGCTCTAATTAAGGATAATACCATATTGTCTTTTCAAAGCTATACAATCGCCAAATCGTGATAATATTATGGTTCGTGAGAAAAGAACAACTATTTATGAAGAATAACATGACATTTACAAAGCACTTGCTTGAATGATTGCCAATTTAATATATTATGCGTTACAGAGGTTATAGCCCTTTCCCAACTTCCTCATGAGGTAACCCTATCCATGATTGATAATCAACATAAAAAGAACCAACTACCAAGCGGCAGTGGAGGTGAATCACGTAGCGCATAAATCTGCCATGCGAAAATCAAAACTCGAAAGGATTGTAAAAGGGGAAGTTGGAGACCAAAAAACAACAGAAATGGAAACAAAGGCATGCAGGATATGTAAAATACAAAAAGGGGAAAAATAAGGAAAGGACTAGATGAACAGAAGGAGGAAAAGAGAAGAGGAAGCAAAGAGGCACGAAAGAACAATGGCCCGAAGTTTGCACGTTGTTGTAAACCATTGTATCGAGACGAAGAGAGAAACATTCAAACTGAGACTAACGATATAGACTCAAACAAACCAAAATACTAACTTAAAAGCGCCAACTCAAAGTTCCAACATTTCAACCATAATGAATCTCTAGATACATACAGAAGGGAAAAAAAAAAATAAGGCAATAATGCAAGAATATGGCAAGTATGCTTGTACAGATCTACCTTATTCCACTTACTAGAGTAATGATCGTCTGCTTATTACTCCCACCTTTCTCCCATGATACTTGAACCCTATATTATGAAGCTCGCACATGCACAACCTGCATTCTAGAAAAGATGAAACAAATGAGAAGTTGAGAACAGGGTAATCTTTTTTACTTAAAATATCTCAGTAATCAAAAATCACTTATTATGTGCTGGTGCCTGGTGCAATTAGCTTATTAGTTCACAAAAGCTGCTCATACAATGAAATTGAGTTCAATCAAACTTCTACAAATGAATATGTAACAACACTTGAAACACAAAAAACGCCTTAAATGTGGATGACAAACAATCAATCGCTCTTTAAGTACTAACTAGACTTGATTTTGGAGTGAAAAAATAAATTGGAATGGAGTTACAGAAGATGGTAAAGTCTAGGACTCTAGGTAACACCGTAACATCAATTAAGCAAGAAATTGATCTCTGCATTAGTATTCTAACATTGAAGCAATAAACTATGATTAAAATTATTTGCTTTGAATGGATTAGCTTAACTGTGAGTTTGTTACAGTCTGTCTCAGACAAAAGCTTTATCATCAAACAATCAAACTTCTTATTAAACAACCTAACTTACATCAAGGGCTATAAAACCTTAAACCTATTCTCAAATGGTTGACGTGAAGGGTCACATACTTTCTAGAGCCAACTTCACAAAAGCAGCAGAATCAGAAGTCGAAAAATTCTAGAGGTTGTAGGAAGCAAAACCAAGACCAATGGCATCACTTGATCAGAGCCTAGAACGATGCATGTAACATATACAAGTGACTACATTCTTCAACAATAGTTCATAGCTCAACAAGCTCGCTAGCGCACCAAAAGTAAAACAAAGTAAATCTACTAGTGACAGGGGCAATGACACATGTTATTAGATTCTCGTCATGGAAATTATGTGGAGATAAGTTTGGTAGTAGAGAATAACTAGGAAACCTAACAAATCTTTGAAAGTACTTCCAGTATCCATTTTGACAGTACAGGACATTTCTGAATCACTTTAAAAAGCCAAATCACTCTACAATGTTCACAATCACTCTTCTAACATTTATTGATAGCCTCATTGGTTTCCACAATTTACTTAATGCAGCAAGTTAAAGAAGGAAACACAGCCAAACAAACAGATGAAACAAATGTATCGAATAGTCATGGTCGGTTATACACAAAAGTTAATTAAGTTTAGTAACTTCTCTCTTCCATATATGTCGTGCATTTGACTGAACCCTCACTCACCCAACACAGGAAAATTTACCGACAAAGTACCAACACTTTGAATCCATTTTATCCTTTCAGTTCATCCGAAACCAGTGTTTGTATGCTTGAATTAACTGTATTCAATGAATCCAAAAACCACTGCTTAATCACATGCAACTCAGAGACTCAGGGTTATTGGTAGTGCATAATTTTAAGAAACATCCTAACCTGAGGAACCAGACCACAATACTCCATTTGAAATTCAGGATATGTGATATCAAGACAATTTAATACTGACATTGCAAAAGCAACACAGTTCAACAAAATTCTTTTAACCCTCAAATCATAGTAACTTACATGGTAAAACCATTATTCCAGAATCATTTGTCCTCTAAACATAGAGTAGTTACTTATGGATGAATATAATTATAATTATAATATGTATCAAGCCCCTCACGTGGACTCGCTCTAAGATATACATGCATGCAATATGCCAATACATATGATGATAAATTTAGAAAAGATAAATATTAAAAGTATCGTCCCCCAACTTTGTGATTAATGGCTTAAATCTTGTCGTATTCATATCTCCCTAATAACCAAAAATAAGTCATGAATTTCAACAAAACATTAACAAAACATACTAGAATGAAACATCAAATTACATTATATGAAGTTAATATAGGGATGAAGGGAGTAGCTAATTCCAAAGTGAAAGAGTACATATTTCACAAAATTAGGATGAAAATCCCCAAATGAAGTGTTTGTGAAGCCTACATTTGCTAATCAAAATGCGCCAACTCTTCAAAACAAAATCCTTGAGATCAATTAAAAAAACTTCATAGTTAAGGGATATAGACATCAACATGTGAGAGAATTGGGAAGGAAAAAAAAAGAGTAAATATATGCTATATGTATAAATTACAATAGTATCACAACAACAACAACAAAAATCAAGCATTATTTGCTAATGATCTAAATCCCCTAATTCTTCAAAAAACTTGTTATCATTAATCTCATCGTCATAACTGCCAACACCAATAAGAACCCTAGCAATATAATAGCTGACAAAGGCGTCAATACAAGCATACTTAATTTGCTCTTCATCAAGAGTCTCTCTATCCCATCTACTCATAGTCACATTTTTATTCTTCTCCACCTCCCATCCCAACACCGCCTTTGCCACCTCCCTTAGCCCGGCATTCTTTCTCACTCGCCCAGCCTCGGCCGCGACTCGACTGACATCCACCACAGTCTCCACCGTGAGACCATGGTCCTCCGCCAGCCTCTTGGCATCCTCCGCCACTGAGACCCCCGTGAACCTCAACCGTGGGTCCCTTAGGAAGTCGGTAAGGGATGGCGGGGCGGGGAGGGAATTGAGGAGCTGGTAGATAAGGCAGTTGGGGCCAACACAGAGTTGGAGGGTGGCGACCGGATTGCGCCACTCGGTGTCCAGGCCGACAATGGTGGCAAGTTGGTGGTTGGATCGGATGTGGGAGATCCATGATGTCACAATGGTGGGGTTTCGAGTTACAATCGTTCGGACCTGGTGGTTGAAGCAATTGACGTTGTATGCTGAATGGGTTGTGGTGGTGTAGAGCTTTTCTATGGTGGTTGGTGTTGTTGTAGTGGCCATGATAGGAGGTTTATAGAGTTTTAGATAGAAAATGACATTAATTGGAGAGGGAATGTTGAGGGGAACAGAGATATATAGCATGTAGTTGAAGATAAAAAATCAAACAAAATCAAATTATGGATTAGTTTCCAAATAAATATGATACTACTCAGATTTTTGGAAATCAAAATTTGTATTGGTTTGATTTAGAAATCTGAAGTCTGAGTTATTTATATCCAATAATTAACAGTATTGCTAAAAAGCGCCGGTTTATTGGTATTGTGCAATATTAGGCAAAATCCTAACCTGAGTAACCAAACCACAATACTCCCCATTTGAGATTCAACTGATTTCAACACAATTTAATACAGAATTGCAAAAGCAATACAGTTCAAGAACATTCTTTAACCACCCAAATCATAATTTGGCCACAATATCCAAAAATTCTACCAGAAATGTTCCACACACAAACGAAATCGTAGTAAACTGAGTAATTAGCAAGTTCAATTCAGTAAATCAAACAGATCAAAAGTGAGCATAGTTGAGAAAGTATGGTAATCAACAAAGGGCAAAGTAAGCAAACAACATAACAGATAGAGAGAGAAAACCCTCGAGAAACGACCGCAAACCTTTCAAAATTCTTCTTCATCGAGCAATCATCGTGAATTCCGAATTTGAGGAAGATAGAACTGACATTTTTCTGATGAGCCACAATGAATTTGAAGCATCAGCCATTTGCATATCATGCCGAGGTTGAAGGAGAGAGAATTGACAAGCGAGCGAGCGAGCGAGAGAGGGAAAGGAAAATCCAGTACCTTTGGAGTTTGGAGAGAGAGAAACTCTGTAACTTAAGCTTTGTGGGCGCCCCAATGAGGCTCGAAATTCGACTCTTGCAGTTTTACCATAGATCACAATTTAAGGGGTTGTTTGGTCCGGTTTCTATCTAATTCTAAGTTTTCCATCCACCTCTATTTTTCGTCTCCACCACAAATTCAACTTCATACTAGAGTATTTTCATTTCAATTTAAACAATTTGAAGCTGAATTAAAATAAAATGCAATGAACTAATGTGTAGTGAATGAATTAGTTTACGGGGGAGAAAAGACAACTTGTAAAACTTAACTGAACTGATATGAATATAACTAACAGGATTGAATGCACATTAGGTAAGTGGAAATGAACGCGTCTTTATAGATTGAAAAATACCCCTAATGGACCAAAATTGGAAGTTCAAATTTGAGACTTATGACTTATAACTCATCAAAAGCCGGTTAGAGACAAACATATGCCAAAGCCGACGTATTTTCTTCTCCATTGACCCAGGCAGCAAGCATACTTGGACTGGATCTTCAGAAACTCATCAGATTGTCTTGTTTGTTCTCCGTATCTATTCATTTTCTAGGTTCAAACACAGGCCTCATGGGCTGGGTTGTCTATGAACAGCTCTACTTTTGGTTTTTAAATTTTCTCCTTAGGGGACTATTTTCAAAATTTTATGATAGAGATGGAGTTGCAGGAGAGAGAAGAGAGGATGTGTGGGAAAATGAAAGGGGAAATTGCAAATTAGTTGAAACCTAGCTAAACCGTTCTTAAATAACTTTAAGTGTTGTTTCCATTTGTTTGTTTAATAAACATAACATATGGAGTATTTATATATCGAGGCTATTTACAACATTATTACAATAAGGTTTGAATATTGTCATGTTTGCGATGATATATTGCCATTTGCTCGTTGTGCTTCTAGTTATGTCTTAAAATAAAATTGTACAACTATGGCGCCTCCTTTTATGAAGGGGTTTTCCCGCGTCGTTATATCATCGTAAAAAGGTGTCATCATAGTTGTAGATTTTCATTTTAAAGCATAATTAATAGAAGTATGTCGAACAAAATGACAAGATATAACTTGCCCCTCACTTAGATTGATAAATCTAGTTATGATTAATTTAATAGAAACAAGTCGTAACTATAAAGTTGGTTTTGGATCCGTCCACTATTAATATGTGAGAAAATTTAGAGAAAAAATGTGTAAAAAAAAAGAAAAAAACTATATCAAGCCTCACTAATTTACTAATGATCAAAATGCTATAATTCTTTAAAAACCTCTTTTTCAGCATTACCTCCTTCACCATTACCATCAATAAGAACCCTAGCAATATAATAGCTAACAAAAGCGTCAATACAAGCATACTTAATCTGCTCTTCATCAAGAGCTAATTTATCCCACCTACTCATAGTCACATCCTTATTCTTCTCAACCTCCCACCCCAACACCTCCTTGGCCACCTCCTTGAGCCCGGCATTCTCCCTCACCCGCTTCTCCTCGGCCGCGACTCGACTCACATCCACCACACTCGCCACCATGAGTCCGTGGTCCTTCACCAGCCACTTGGCGTCCTCTGCCACACCGATCCCCATGAACCTCCACCGCGAGTCCCCAAGGAAATCCACGAGGGAGGGCGGGAAGGGAAGGGAAGGGGGGAGGAGCTGGTAGATGAGACAGTCGGAGCCAACACAAAGTTGGAGGATGGCGACCGGGTTGCGCCACTCGGTGTCGAGGCCGACGATGGTGCCGGCATGGTGGTTGGATCGGATGTGGGATATCCATGAGGTGACGACGTTGGGGTTTCGAGTTATGATGGTTCGGACCCGGTGGTTGAAACAGTTTACGTTGTAGGCTGTATGGGTAGGGATGGCGCAGAGCTTTTCAATGGTGGTTGGTGTTGTTACTCCCATGTTAGATTAGAGAAGAGGTTTTAGAGTTTTAGAAAGAGAAAAATGATATTATCGAGGGGAAATAGAAGATCATCAGAATTTATAGCGAGTAGTTATATAGATACAAAGTCAAACCAAATAAAATCATGTGGTTCAATTATAGATTATTTCCCAAACAAATTTGATAGGAGTATATATTCTGTGCTAGCTGTTGCAAAGGTAACATTTTCCATTCCACATACAAGTTTTTGTGTACTTGATATGCCCCTCTCTCCCACAAAATGGTCTAAAACTTCCAGTTTATTGTTGATAAAATCATCATGAGAATAAAATGTTGGTCTTCGAGGCACTTATCACTGGCAAGTAGAGCACAACTAGTATCTTCTGTTCTCTACTCTATACATATCTATTGGGCATCAGTATTCATCCTCCCTCAATCTGTGATCAAGCAAATACAACAAGTTTGTAGGAACTTCTTATGGGGGCAAACTAGCAAGAGAACTAAAATTCCCTTAATAGCTTGGGAGGATGTATGCTTGCCAAGGAAATTTGAAGGACTCAACATAAGAAAACTGCAAGATTTGGAACAAGGCTGCCATAGCAAAACATCTAAGGGCAATCTCAATGAAAGATGATTGCTTATGGGTCAAGTGGGTCAATGAAGTGTACCTGAAGGGCAGGGATCTATACAGTTACTCCATACCAGGGGAATGCAGTTGGTATCGGAGGAAGATTCTAAAACTAAGAGGGGCTGCTGGTGGTATTGGCCATGACTCAATATGGCCAATTGACAAACATGGCTGCTACACAATTCAAATGGGATATAAATAC
>BSSO01000959.1:0-27075 GCA_030267885.1 Mesembryanthemum crystallinum
AAGAGGGAGTAGTGAAGAAGAAAAATGGGGGAAGAAGTAGAAGTTGGGAGAAGCTTGGCCAAACGGACACTAATTGTTGTAAGTACTTATTGGTTAGATAAAGCAGGGCCACAATTTAATGCAATATGTGAAGTGGTTATTTGCCCTTTGAGAGAGTAAACTCTCTTGCTTCTATTTTGGAAATAATAAAAACTAGTTAAATATCATTATATTGCAAGGATTTATGATATACATATAAGGTCGTGTTTACAATAATTTTTATACATGTTTTGAAGTTGCGCTCCAGACTTTACGCCGAGCCTAGTGATAGCCACTTCCGTCCACTAAAGTAATGAGTCGCAAATTACTTCTTTTTTTTTTTCTTTTTATTTAGATGTCAGCATACTCTGATAGAATGATTACCTTGTAGGACACTATTTATTTGGTGGATTGTTCCCATACTACATTCATTTATGCACAGTTCAATTATAAAACTTACCGTTTGTATCACATATTAGTGTTCATTTGATTCACGTTTAGTTCAGTGATGAAATTCAACATCAATAATTTGAAACTAATAAAGCTAGGCTCCCAAATTATCGATGGATTATCTGTAATATACTCTCATACTTTTAGTTATTTTAAAAAGATATTTTCTATGCGATGTCAATATTTTCACTAATGGAATTCTAGCATATGCATGCATCACCTTTTAAGTCCGTGCTACGAGCCATGTACCTCTTTGAATTAATGTTTGCTTGTACCATAATAGTTCAATAATTTAAGCTTTTATAAAGAAAAGTTGAAATAATTAATTCAATAATTATCTCTTTTTCTATTTAATGTGCATGTGAATGTCAAATTAAAATTAAGACACCTATAGCTAGTTAATTGGTATGATAAGGTGGATGTGTACGTGTAAATACAACATCGTGTACAATAAAATTCAAAAGCAAAAGGAGGAAATACAAAATAAATAAAATAAAATAACAGAATCAAGTATGTTATGTGTTCCTATCACAAAAATGTACTAATAGTGTTGAATTTATCCGTTGTTAATTTGCACTTGCATTGGCAAAAATTTAGAGCCTCGCAATCAAAGAAGAAGCTTCCTCCGTCTAATCTAAACGGCATAATTGAGACGTTGACTACTTTACCACCTAATCTTCTTATCTCTCTCATACGCTATTTTTTTTTATTTTTTCACAACCAAGGGTATCCACCGTCGACAACAGTGACTATTCCCCGCGCTGACTTGTTGGTACCTCAAAGGATGGGACAGTTGGCGAAGGGATTTAAGGCTGCTCCATACCCAAGGCGAGATTCGAACACCCGACCTTGGTTAAGGGTGGATGAGTCCCTATCCACTCAACCACACCCCCTTGGTTTCATACGCTATTTAGTTTATGATTGTTTGTTTTAGTTGATACGACTTTTATATGATTGTTTATTATTGGGGAGTATTAGTTATGTGTATTAATCACAATTATTAGCTCGTGTATATTAATTATATATGGTGGTTATTATGTTTGCTTTATTTCTTGCATGTGCGAGGCAATCATTATAATCATTTGCATATTTGTACTACTACTATTACATACTTTACGTTGAATTAATTAATTAATTCGTTTGTAATTGTAATTGTACAACTCATGCAATGGAATTTTTGACGAGTTTGGATTTTGATTATGCTTACAAAATCTACTTTCAGATTTTCTACCTAATTGGACTTATTTTTGGATGTTAAGTTCATTGATTGGGGTTGATTTTTTTGGTGTTAGAAAATAATATAATACAAGTCAATAAGTGTTTTAAACTACTCTATTAATTTGGCAAATGATGATAAACTCTCAAGTGGAACTCATCAAATAATTACAACATTGTCAAAGGCGTTGTCGCAAAATCTTGGATGGTTGGGATTTGCAAGGTGGGTGGGAACTCGTACATCCAACGACATATGATGAGAACATTCATCATGAATGAGAAAATTTAACAAGGTAGTGAATAGCATTACGTGTGTTAATTGATCGAGTTCACCTTAATTAACTCATTAGATAACTAGGGGTGTTAATTAATTGAGCGAGTTTAGCTCAGATCAACTCGATTCATGATCAATCGTTTATAAAAGTATTTGAATTTGAGTTTCAAGTTCAACTTGATCAGCAGGTCAGGCTTGCTTCAAATTTCTAATATTAACTTGACTTAGTACACTCATTTACCTTTTATCAAGAGTCAACCCCAAATTTTTAATTGAGTTTCATAAATATTTCTTAAACAATTTAAAATTTAAACACAGATTACTTTACTATTGTAACTTTTTTAAGTACGAGTGTAGAGGTATATAGGTTGATTATAAAAATAATCCAAATACTAAGGTTTTGTTCATTACAACTTACCAATTATGCATTTAGTTAAGCTCAATATAGTTTTGTTTTGTTCAATCAGTCCAGTTCTGTAGCTTAGCTTACTTCCCTCTCATATATTACTATTCATTCAATTCAATTCGAGCAGCTCAATACGTTTCAATTGAAATGACACATTTATTGTTATACCTTTTTTTAATCCAATTCATAAGGACATGACGTAATGAGTTGCCAATCAATAACATTTCAAAGGGGACCAAAATATAGGAGTCAACACAATCATTCACATTTTTTCATCATCGCCTTCAATTCTATTCTCCAAGGTTTTTGGACAACTGTATTTCTGGGATTTACCATATGAGTATAATACTAACTGTAAGTTAATTACTACAGGTCAAAATAAGATAAATAAGTGGCTTATTTATTTATTTATTTATTTATTTATTTTGGGGGGGTTTCTTGTTCATAAATAAAAGGATAAAGTATCATTTAATCATTGATTTACAACAGCCATAATATTCAATTCACTTGGTTGAAAACACACATAGACAAGGGGAAATTAAAAATGTGTGTGTACATGCCAATATGGCATGAATCTTGAGCGTTAAGTTGCATCATTTAATTTAGGGCCGATTCATGTAACGACTCTAACAGCAATAGATCAGAGAGCTTGTTTGTTGTTTCCCCTCCTTAATTATAGTACATTAATACAGCATGCCCATGACCTTTGGGTGCAAAAGAGTGACAAAGCAAAACTCCCAAACCTTTACTATTATTGTACAACATAATTTAATAGTACTTGCCATTGACTTTAAAAGAAGAAAAAAAAGTTTACAAGTAAACAACATAGTTAGGTGAATCTCCATTTCAATCTTCGTATAGTTGAAATTAAGATGAATTGTAACGTCAACTTTGGATGTACATTATGAATTTGAATACATGATATGATTGATATATGCATTGTATTCGAGTATGCATGTAGAATCTTAAATAGCTAATGTTTGTCATCTTCAATCAGCACACACATAATTTAAGATATTTTGATTTTCTGGGCGAGAGTCGTTGTAATTGTGTTGTTGTCGCGTTTCACTTCTACTACTAGGAAATAAGCATTTTCCAATAGGGTAAGCAGATTCTTTGACTAATATATAGTTCTACCTAATTACTAGTATGTTTTTTGCAAATAACAAATCATGATATTGCAATGCCATTTTGAACGGAACCTTCAAAGTGAACAAATGGCAAACAGATCCAGCCACGATTATTGTAATTTGAAATAGATAACGCAGTGACGCACTTTCCACTCATTTTCAAAACAAAGACTAAGTTCGACACTTCCCTTACCAAAAAAAAAAAGAGTAAAATAAAAAAGACGAAAAAAATATACATACAAAATACTCCCATCATACAGCATTACTCCGAGCATAGAGTATTATTCGTATTACAGAAAACGGCGTTTGAAGAAAAGGGCAAAAATGCAATGTTCATATAACCGTCCAAATGTAAGAGCCTTTTATGCACGTGCTGTTTGGATTATTGGCTTCAATTTGTTCTGTGGTCAGTGTTACGTTACTAGTTACAATGTAAAGCTCATATTGGCACAACAACACTGATAAATTCAATTCGTATGTACTCTATATATAGAGCTAGCTAGGATTAGAAAAGAAACTTAATATTGGATCAATAATGTTATGCGTTAATATGTACAGCCAATATATTGACTTGTTTTCTTGTGGTAGGTTATTGTCTATCTATCTTAGCTTGGATTCACGACCTAATTTTGCAAATTAATGGAATCTTAATCTATTGAGCTTACAAAATTGAAGTTTCACAGTATTAGGTTGTATTATTACCTTGTTTTCTTGTGGTAGGCTTTCTAGTTTTTCGGTTTCACAGCGAAAACATGTTCAAATTTCTGTAATTTTCAAAAATTTCTCAAAAGTTTCAACAAAAACAGTTTTATAATAATTTCCAGAAAAAGAGGTCAGGTTTGCAAATATTTGAAATATACAATGGGCTATTTCTATATTTTCTTCACTTTTTTTTTTTTTTTTTTTTTGGTGTAAGAGCGGGGCTAAGTGTCGAAAATATTTTTCTTCATAGATTGAAGAAGGTGTTTTTTTAAACGTTTTCCAACCTGTCTTACCACTTGAAATTTATCTCCCTCTTACCAAGCACCTAATTGATATCCTCTTGTTTACCACTATGCAATCAACAACTATGATAGTTGGTGGAGGTCAGAGGCCATTTGACGGTCCTCTATGGTGGTTGGCAACCACATAAATTAAACGTAGGGCTAATCACTATAACATGATAATCTCAACCATTGATAATGATTAAGTTAATTATCAGAGGTGTTAATTAATTCGAATTATTTGCATATATTAGTCATGATCATGACCAATTACCATAAAAATAAATCAAAAAAAAGTTATGACCAATATTAACCTATCAGTCGTAGCTAACAGTTATAGCATACGATTACTACCACCTAAATGCCATATTAGATGGATCTAAACAAAAATCATAATAACTTGTAATGGTTTGCCGTAAATTATAGTGGTTGCCAACTACCATAAAAGTTTTGACCGTCAAATGACACTGATTAATGGTGATGGTCCAAGTGTAGAAAAGGGATAGCAACGGAGATAGTTGAAGCCCTTAAAAGTTGAATATACATATTACCTTAATTATTAGTTTAACACACTTTTGTCTAGTTTCAATCTCTAGAAATGTCTTCTTTTGTTTTTATTTTCTTAAAAAGAAAAAAAAAATGAAAGTTGGAAAACTCTTGTATTTTTCAAGAGTGAACATATCCTAAGAATCACTCAATCATCATTTGCAATAATTGATCCATAACAGTTACAGTTTCGTACATCAACTTGCATAATTATATTGATTAACAACAAACTTTGATACTTTTTGATTAATAATTTAATTAATCGGTTGACGATGGGCTCCATAATTTGTTGCAAATTAAAGTTGGAGCAAGAATCGGGTCCTAAGATTATGCTAGTGGTTGAAGAAATTAAAGTAATGGCAGGAATTAAGTAAACAAATACAGTACTACTACTCCAACATTACAAATGGATATGGTAATTAATTTAAGCATACCTAATCATGCATATTCACACTTGCAAATTGCAATCATCAAATTAAATAAAATTATCTTTTTTTTTTCCCCTTCTATCTTGATAAGGAGTAACTTTCTTGCTTCTACGCCAGTTGTGGCTAAGAAACAACTTCCACGCATGGCTTCAAATATTCGAGGAACTAATTAAATTTTGGTAAACAAACAACTTCCACGCACACGGTTTCAAATATTCTAGGAACTAATTATTTTTTTTATAAATGCTTTCCAATATTCCAGGAATTAGCACTTAAATTGGCATTAGTAGTTACTGCATAATTTATTCAATATATCCATGGATCAAATACATATCTCTTAGGGTGTGTTCATTTCAAGTTACCAATTGTGCATTCCATTCAATTCATCAGTTCAGTTGAAATGAACACACCCTTAATTCAAAATCATAATAATAATATTATAAAATTTAACTTCACAACTAGTTAGTAGGTTTGAAAAGGACCAAGTCATCACTAACAAAGGGTTTGTTAGGACCCTTTCAAAAAAAAAAAAAAAGAAAAAGGTTTATTAGGTTTATACATTACCTCAGGTATTTGTTCATCAGCAGAAGTCACTTGGGAACGGTTACAACGGTAATACTATTAAACACTGACTTATTATTTAATTAAAGTCCCTTCATAGTTGATATGACCAATTCATGATATTGGCTTATGTCAGTTTATTTGTGTAGTAGGAGTAGTGGTATAATTTCTAGCTTCCACTCAGGCTATTATATATTGCTTGACTTATTCTGTCTAAAAGCTTGTTGTTGTGTTTCTTCATGTGTAAAAAGCTAAGAAAGACACTCAAGATTCCATTGTTATGGTTTATACATGGTTACATAAGATAGTGATATTTGAAAGAATTGGTCATTGATCATGAATTCTGAGCATTCTTCTAGAGACCGGAAATTTGATTACATTAATGATTTTGCAATCACCGCATACCTAATATTGAATAAGAGCTATTTAAGAGATATTTTGCCAAACTTATAAATGATCGTGTCAACTGTTGTATACTAGTATATCAGAATTGTTGTTCGAGTTACATCAAAAGTACTCTTTTAACGAGACAATTCAACTAATAATAAATCGTAGCATATCGCTTGACAGCCTACCTCATTTTTGTATGAATATTTGATCACTATGAGCAATTTAAATGAAGATGAGGTGGGGCTAAGTAGTCATAAATCACTCTTATAAGTTATTTTGTGTGTGGATTGGTTTGGGTTATCTACAGCTGACACTAACCCTTGGTACTTATAGGGGGACCTTTGATTGATCAAGTGCATTACTTGCACGCACCAAGTGGGGGCTGCTTTGCTAGTTTTGTTCTGCTAGAGTTTTCTTTTTTCAATTTTTGGGAAGTTGACAAATTTATTTATTTTTCTTTCCTCTCTTTGGTTAGTACATTTTCCGTAATTATGCGATTATTTGCTCGTTGATTTTCATGTTCTCGTTCCTTATCTTTTTGTTTACATGAAAATGAAGTAAAGTGGCATCATACTGGTGGACACAAAGAAAGAATTTTCTAAAATTTATTAAATTTTAAGTTTGATTTGACATACTAGTCTAAATCCGCTTGTCACATTCTCNGTGGGTGTCAGTTTGTTTTTTTTGGAGGTTTGTGGGATGGTGAAGTGACATACATAAACCTCTTTTATAAACCCTTTTGATGGAGATGCCCTTAATTTGGATAGAATATGCATACCTAATTAGCACATGTTCTATTTAGGCCCACATTTGATCATCTCTCTTTTTTTTTTTTTTTTTTTTTTTGAGCATACATTTGATCATCTCTTTATTGATGTTAGGATATTTCTTGTTTGAACAAGTTTTTCTTTCTTTTTTTTTAGTGGAAAATAGAAATCATGTTAATTAAATATTAAACTACGCGTACAAGTGAAAATTCATACATTCTGATAAAAAAATTTATTCATCACTTAAGATTTAACCATTGCATGTTATGCCTATTTACGGTTTCGATGAATTTTAAAAAAAAAAAAAAGAAAAGAAAAGAAAAGATGTAATCAGTTTAAATGACTCCGTTTTAATAGTTGTTTCTTATATTATCGCATCTTCGTGAAAGTCCCTACCAAAACTTTTGATAAATGTTCATATCTGATATCGTAGCACCTTTTGAAATGCCAGTTCCATCGTAGAATCTTATGATCATCTTACACTTTTATGTAACCAAAAAAAATAGAATGGAAAGGTCAAAACTTAACCTAGAAAATAGTTCTTTTTTGGTTCATCATATAGACCAAGTTTATTATGTAAGATTTTGTGTAACATAAAACGGAAACCATAAGAAAATGATAACATGCAAATAAATTGGGAACAGGCAAGAAAATGCCATATTTGGTATGCAATTGATTGTTTATATAGCTAATAACTAGTTCGATCAATTGGTTGTGCTAACTAGTTTGACTGATTCAGTATAAAAAGATGTTTGATTAAGTCAAGTGCTAATTATCAACATACAATATTGAAATTATCATAGATTAGTAATGTTTCTATTGGGGTTGAGACTGAGTGTTGACATAGTATTAAAGCCAAAGGAAATCTGCTAGTAATTACCGACATTAAGATATGCAATTTCTTTCACTTCAACCGATAGAAGTATGTAACTGACTGATAAACTTTGTCAAACTATATGCTGTATGCTTACTTCTTCACGCGGTCGATCATGATGTCAAACTGACAAAGCTTCATACGTGTGAATTAAAAAACTATGTGTCGTTTTTATTAGTCATCACGCTCCATTTTATGAACTCATTCTACGATTTTGTTCATCTCAATTGAATCATATTAAACTAAATTGAAATTAAATGATATAGATATTTTTAAGAGAAAAAGTGAATTGTAAAACTGAGCTAAACTAAATGTATTATATATGAGAACTACTTTATAAGCAGAGGCTTTAAATTATGTGTCTTCAATATTCCCCTTAAGCATACTTTAACTCACTCTTAAATTGCTGTAATCAACCTGTCCGAGCACATCTAAACCAAGTGAGGTTTCAATCGAAAATCAAAGGCCTTCTATTTTGTCGATGTGAGAGAAACACCGACTACTTTTTCCACATATGTATGAAGACGCAAATCCAAGTCGTATTATAGTAATTAAATTACTTCCACAAAAATAATCCAAGTTGTAATGAAGAAGTAATTTCGGAATTGGGACTGTACGGCCAAGTTGCATGGGAGTCAGTAAAAAGTACCACAAGGGCCGGTACTCTTTTGCACTCTTATTTCAACGAGAAGAAGAAAAAACTATTGTGTAATGTGAAAAGTACTCCCTCTGTCCACAATTACCTTTTATAAATTGGGAGGGCATAAATTTTTAGGTAAGTGTTTTTAGACAAATTTACCCTTATAGTAGATGTATATTTTTTTTTTATTATATTTGTGAATTAGTGGAGAGAATAAAATAATAAAGAGAGAGAGAGTGATTGGAGAGAGAGAGAGTATATTTTTTATTGTATTTGCGAGTTAGTGGAGGAGTGTTACAGGAAAGTTATAGGATTTTATGGGTTTTAAAAGCTAATTTTAAAACAAAAAATATGGTGTTTTTGAAAGCTAATTGCGAGACAAATGGTACATTGATTATTGGTTTCAAAAGATGAATCAAAAACAGTAGTCAAAATTCTCCAGCCTAAAACAAAACAGGGGACCCTTTTAAACCAAACAAAACCAAAGATTATTTCAATTCTGTCCAAAATGTCGTTAACTATCAAATTCTTTGACTTTGTTGACATTTTTGACAAGATGTTTGACCATTTTGCCACACTACTTATAGTTACTTACGGCACTCTTTGACTGTGTCCGGCCCCCACAAAAACGTCAAAAGGCCGTGTTTGGTGATATCTTTGTGTGTGTGTGTGTGTATCTCGAGAGTTCAACGAGACACCTGTACAAGTCTTTGCAACACGCAATTAGATAGTCTCAATTTTCATTTGCCTTTGGTAGGGTTTACACACATATGTGTATCTACTGGTTATAGATAGTAAGGTTGAAAGTATAACTATTAACAAGTGAAATCGCGCAATTGAAGAAATTGCTAACTTAAGGCAGAATTAAGTCCGACATCGAAAGAATTGAGGAAGAAATAAGGATTTAAATGTGGATTTAAAGAGTTTATTGTTAATGTGTCGTAGAAAAAGTCATTGTCTTATTAGGTGTCGGCTCTAGAGGTTAAAATACAGTTTCTCAATTCTGTGCACTCGTAATGAAACACATAAGAGAAGAGATAGATCTAGAGATACTCACTGCTAAACTTTCAATAATATAAGTAGGAGAGAACTAAAATGGAGATTTTGTAACGAACTCAAGCCCTTAAAACACATTGGGATATATAAACTCAAATAAAGTCTTTGAAAATAGCAGGGTGTGCACACGCACAAAACTAAACTGAACTTGTTGAATTGATCAAGTGAATAAGCATTGAATAAATAGTAATTATAATATGTGAGAAAAAAAAAATTATATTGCTACATTTGAATGATCTTGTTCTAAATAAGCTATACTGATTAAAAATCTGATAATTTGAAATGAACCAACTCTATCTACTCGTGTCTCGATTATTTGTCATGATCAACATATAATGTTTACATTCGCTGCACATAATAGGACTAACTCTCTTCAAATCGTGTAAAATGCTTAAAGAGTATTCAGAGTATCTATTTACAAGGTTCAAACTTGAAAATTTACCAATTATTTTACAAGAAAATGTATTACTGTAGTAGAATATAGTAGTCAAAGAAAGAAAAGAAAAGAGAAGCATATATAGACTAGAGAGTAGAGAGGCACGTGTTCAAAGTGAGGTGGGTAGTGAGTGACGTCGGCACGTCGCTAGAGTTCACCTACCATTTGGACGGTTTGCCAACAGAGACAGACAGAGACCATGGCGGTGACAAGCCAACTGGGTCTGGATCAGGGTCTGAGTATGAGACCTAAGCTGGCCATGGCCGTGCTGGCTGGACCACGTGCCAAGTTGATGTGTATGAAGTTTCAGGAGGCCCGATCCGACTCACGGCCCACTCTTCTCCAAGACGATCCATGTACGACCGGCTGTCCATAGTTTATCTTGTCGTGCTTCGTGCCGCCTTGTCGTGTCTATATAAATTTTCAAATTTTATATTAAAATAGTAATACTTTTTTACCATTCGTGTCATGTTTGTCCGTACCATGATTTTGCGAAAAACGTGGCCCTGCACGGTCCACAGCCAACCACGTTGTGCCACGTGCTGGGCTGTGCCTGGAGGTGGGTCGTGCCGTGCTCGTTGCCAAATTCGTACCGCCCATGGGCCGGGCTGGCCCATGGGCAGCTCACCCAACCAAGATTGGCCGCTCTGTGCCTCCATCTATAGTATTGTACTCTTTCTGCCCGTTTTTGGCCTTTCTATTTAGATTTTTTATAGTCTTAAAAAACAATCTTTAACCATCAGTAGTTTAATTTATACCATACAATAGCTAAAATTATAAGAGTGATTTATTTTGAAACTACTCTTTTAGTGGAATCTAACAAACATATTTGTATACGTTTTTATTGATTTTATCTTTTAAATCGTCAATGGTCAAAATTTAGCTCCTAAATTTCCATTTAAAAACGTTAATTCTGGACGGAGGAAATAATATTCATGCACTGACACCTACTTGGATTGTGTTTTGTAGTAGCAGTAATTTTCTTCCATGTCTTTTGTTGTTTATTGGATGTGCATATTCTCTTTTAGAATCTCTAATGCTCCCAATAAGTAGGTTAATGTCTTTTGACTCAAACCAAGATGGAAAACAAAGTCAATATTATAGCAGCCAATGTTGTTGTTGCAGTTAGAGTCTTAGAGATGGATTATCATAGTCATTTAAATTAATGTTATCCAAATACTAAACAAGAATATGTGCTCCATAAGGTATTTACTGTTGCTAGTGTTGCACATAAAACCTTCAACAAGCTAAGATAAGAGTTGCAACAATAGAGTAAGTTCCAGAATACCAACCTAAGCTCATAAATAGACTTTGAGAAAATATCAATTCATAATGAGAGAGTTTCCCTTAACTTGGAGCATGAAGGTTGTTGCATCAGGGGTGCCTAGTTTGAAAATAATTAAAGTAGTCAAAGTGTTCTTGTAATAATAGAAATACTCCTATAACATTGATTGGACCACCTTTAACTATATGTTTAAATTTTGGAAGAATTCCATTTTGATGCCCTGACGTATAGTGTAATATTACATATTCCCATTTTGGTGACCTGAGATCTGAAAATAAGTTTCACTCCAATACTTGCCTCTGACTCCGTTACCTTTTCCGTCAGTTTGTTGATCTGACATATTACATTAAGGCAGCCAGTTAGTTTATAATGACCGTCATAGTAATTTTGTCTATGAAAACTAACATTTTCAAGCTTAAAACAATAATCACTTTGACAATTTTATCCACTAAGTAAAGGAAATAAAGTAACTACAACTTTTTTTGTTCGTTAAATGTGAGAATATGTCTTCTACCATATGCCAATGTCAACAAAATTGACGAAAAAAGTAACGGAGTCAAAGGTAAAAGTTAAAGTGATTTTTTTTATCAAATCTCAAGTCACCAAAATGGGAATAGTTAAAACTAAGGTCATCAGTTTAATATTACACTATATGTCAGGGCATCAAAATGAAATTTTTTCTTAAATTTTTAGTTGGGTTCGTTCTTTCATACGACATCAGAGCTACAATGACAAAGTGAGGATTCTTGAGTTCGGATCCTGAGCGCCCCTACTTTGGTAGGAGTAGTATATAACTATATACACCTCTCATCATTAGATTGTGCCAGTACATTATTTTTGATTCTTTCGTCTGTATATGGTCCTAATAAGTCCAACAACTACTCATATATATGCAATTGATATATGATGTCGTGATCTTCACCCGTCGTTTTCAGTAGCTAGCTAAACCACCAACCATCTTTATCTACTTGTATGCATGCTCTCAGGACTCAGAATATACCAACGAAAAGTCCTTCACAACGCAACGCAACGCAACTGATTGAATTAACCTAGCCATATTATTCGAATTCATTGAAATTTCTTGGCTCGGAATTGAATTACGATAAATGATTTATTTGGGTGTCTGTATCTGTATCACTCAACTTAAATTCCACATGGACTAAAATCCAATCAACTAATTAAATGTGTTCAATTCTAGTTTACCTTTAGATTTCGTAACATACTATTTCTAGAAGACAAAATTAACCCAAGAAAAATGTGATATGTTGAAAGTGAAACTATTAGCAATTGTCTCCATCAGAAAAAAAAAAAAAAGAAAAAAGAAAAAAAGAGAGAGATTAAATGAATGTGATTTGTGTAACTCAAAAGTCCAATGATGAGCTGGTAGATGCAACAGAAGGTGTTAGGCTTTTTATTTTATTTTTTGTTTGGCAAGAACAACTAATTTTTATATACTCCTAACATATTACAACTTAAATCTTCAAGGTAGTTTTATACGAGTAACTCTCAGTTACCAAATAATTTGTGCAACTATAACTACATGTACAACTACAAAGCTATCCATATTAGTTTTCAATAGAAACAAAGTCGATTGACAAGCTAATAGTTGATAATTGATTGTATCAATTTAACCAAGTAATGTGATTTACTTCTTCTTCTTTTTTTCAAAAGTTTGAAGATGGATTCATTTCCTCAACTAGCTAATTTAAAAGCTAGTATGCACATAAAATTATTTATTTATCTTTTTTCCAACAGGCAAGAATATCATCTTCATTTTGTGGGTAATGAAACTTGAATACCAATCATTGTTGGAGATGAGTGAGGAGTGTAGCACTGCGCTACTCACCCCAAGCTCCTAGTATGCACATAAATGATGATTGGTCTTCAAATCACATTAGCAAAGGAGTAGCAAGACAGACAACAGCAAAAGAGGGCTTTAATTTCCATTGGGCCTATGAATCGGGCCCTGGAAATGACAATCTTTGAAACAAAATAGTGGTGGATGGTAGCTAATAATGGGCCTCTAAACCCCCCTTCAAAGAAGGACAAAAATAAAAACAAAAACAAAAACAATGGGGCCTCTTGTCTAACGAGAGAAAGGCAAAGAACATTACGGTGAAGTGCACTAGACTGTCTTAGACGGTCCAAGGCAATCAACCAAGTGATTAGATACAACATCACTACCCAAACACGATTTAGCAACGGAAATAATCAACTTATCAACTAATTTTGAAAAATTTGTTGCTAAAATCAATTTTTTTTTTAGAAGTTAACAACGATTTTTTTTTTCTTTTTTTTTTTAGTTGCTAACTTAGAAACAGAATTTTTTTCCAAAATTGCAGGATCCATTGCTAAAAAAAGTTAAATTTTTTTTTTTCCCTTAGCATTGGATATTAGATATTCTATTGTAAGAAAATTCATATATACGAGTATATATATATATATATATATATATTCAAAACTCTTGGCAACGATTCAATGAGTTTATTAACCAACAGCTCAAAACTTAACAAAAGAAAAAAAAAAAATCTTGCATGACTTTCAAATCTTGAATGAAAGAACCCATCATAATTAATAGTCTTAATTATAATAATAGGAAGAGAAAAAGAATTGTACTGTAGCTCCCCAAGTTCAATTCAAACCCCTGGCCCCAACCTTCACCTCACCCTTTTGCCATCATCCTTTGGCCAACAAATTAAAATCCATACCCCACTAATTGTACCAAAACAAAGCTGGAAAGTTCATTTGCAGAACAAAAGCAATAGAGTATATAGCTAGATTTTTCTTTCTAATCTTTATATTTTTTTTGATAAGAAAAAAAAGAAAAGAAAGAAGCATAATGATGATTGATATAGTTGTGTGTTTGAGAGAAACATTCCCATCATTGCTGCTCCATTTCCAGCCTATAACCTCCCTTTCTCTAATCTCCTTCATTTCATCTCCCTAGCTCTAGAACTAGCTATTATTAGTTCTAGCTCTAGCTAGTTAATTAGTAATTAAAATTCTCAAATTAAGTTTACTAATATGCATATGGAAGCAATGTCACCCCAATTTTCCCTTTCCCAGCAACATGGGCAAGAGAGATCAGAGCCAAATCCCGTCGATTTCCGGGCCCCGCCACCATCCCCGGTAGCTGCCAGCCGCCGGGCCTCCTCCGTGACCAACGACGTCGTCTTGACTGATTTCCTTGAGCACTCGCTGCGGGTCCCCGACCTCATCCTCCCGGATCGGATCTTCCCCCGGCAGAAACCGCTTGAAGACGTCCCGGTCCTTGATTTCCGGTCCCGGGATTCTCCCAGCGCTGACGTGGTTGCTGTGATCAAGGACTCATTGGCCACAATTGGGTGTTTCCAGGTGATTAATCATGGGGTCTCGCCGGAGATTGTTGGGCCGGTGGCCGATGGGGCGGGTCGGATGTTTAGGGTCGGGTCGGAGAAGAAGAGGATGGCGGTGCGGTCGCCGGAGATGCCGTTGGGGTTTGAGGAGGTGAGTGGGGAGCAGGAGGAGGTTGTGGTGAGTGAAGACTTTGTTTGGGGGAGGAGTTCTGGTTTCAAGTTGAAAATGGAGGGAATTTGGCCAACTGGGTATTCAAATTTCAGGTAATTTTTAACGGTCAAAATCCTCTAATTTTTGCAGGTTTGTTTTTGTCCCTTGTTGATCATTTTTCTTTCTCTACACTTATTCCATGTAGTAATTTATAGTATTAAATTGCAGGTACTTTATATTAAATCTGAACGAAATATTTTAGTTATTTTATGTCCCAATAATGATACTCAATATCATGTCAGACTATAACTATTTTAAGCTAATAATAGTTGAAATGTTAATGAAACTATGCTAAATTTTGACTGAAGTGCAATTTTAACATTGTAGTGACAAAATGGAGATCCTAGCATTAGCCATAGAGAAGGTTGCCAAAGAAATCATGTTGATTCTGCATGAAAGTGCTCCTAACAGATCAAATGATCAAGAGAAGAACTCAATGAATGACTGCATATGCCACATCTACAAGCATCCCCATGATGTGAGTGTTGATCAATGCATTAGCTCCCTCCGATACGACGTGATACGGATGATGATAAGAGGATCAGATTACTCTCATGCCTTGTCATTGCACATTTGTGATGGTTCCTCTGAGTTTCATGTCTACTCCAAGAAGGGCTGGGTTTCTTTCACTCCTCTTGAAAATGCATTGGTTATCACTGCTGGAGATCAAATACAGGTAAAATAACCAACAGTTATGTCTTAAAAGTGATCATTTGACTCTTAACGGATGATACATTTTCTAAAAAGTATATTGTCGAAGAGCGGGTCTTGTATAAGATGAAAAGTCACAGTACTTCAAGATAATTTGAAAAGTTACTATGGTCATTTTGAAACAATTTGAAAATCACCCAGTCTCATACTGAGGCCACATCACTTAAGCTTTTGGGTTGCTAAAAAAAACGTATTAGTAAAATTTTGAACGAAGACAAGTAGGAGTATAAGATAACTATTTTGCTCATGGAAAGTGATTTTCAGCCATATAGATATAGGTAGAAATTATAGTGTTATTTTATTTTTTCTTCTTCTGATATGATATGACTTCTTTGGGCCCAAATTGTTGTTCCTTTAAAGGACAGATTCTAAAGATGCATCAAATACTAATGCTATTCCTCACCATGCCTAACATTTTTTGACACTGAAGGACCCTGCTGTCCTTAAATAATCATGACTGAGGTTAAGCCCACGTAGTTTAGTTTAATTAACAACATAATCTTGTTTAATAAGTATACTAACCTTATGAGCTGTCACAATGATTCGAGCTTCATCCTCATTGAGTTACTTAGGGCTTAATTAATCATATCAATCACAAATGAGGCAATTAATCACATTATTAAAGCTTAATGCACGGAGATAATGATAGTGTTCTTCTTTTCTCTTTTATTTTTGTAAATACTTTTATATGATGGCCAACAGAAATCGAATGCTCAACCTCATGATTAAAGTACACAATATATCCCCACAATATGGAGATCTTTTAATTCCTTTGCTTTTTACGCAAAATATATACAGACTTGGAGTGATGGGCGATACAAACATGTGATCGGAAGACCAATATATACAAGCAAGAAGGACGATTGCATATCAATGGCTTTCCTTTACTCTCCTCCTCCAATAACCAAGACCAATTTCGGTTTTCACCAAGGGAAGAATCATCACCAAAGGATTATTTCACTGAAAGAACAAGCTCTTTTTGCCATATATTTCACAATTGTGTGCCAATTTCTGCTTTTTACATACAACAAATTTTGACATCCCTTGTTGTGCTTACATATGTATATTCTTATAGTGGTGTTTTCTTTTGCTTTAAGAAGATTGGCTCTTAATTATCGGAAAAAAAAAAATGTATATTCTTATAGTATGATAGTAATACTTATGAAGTACTTCCTCTTTATGCTCTTTGTCCTGTTATCTGCTTGAATGAAATGCTTATTCTGATGCTGCTCGGTTGCAAATTTTCATTTCTCAGTATAGATTCAAATGCGTATACATGGGTTCTAAAGGGTAAAAAAAACACAAAAGCGAGAAATAAATTTTTACAAAAGCAACAATTACAACATAACAACATTTAGTATAGTTGTGCCTTGATCCTTGAATACCTTCAAATGAAATTCTGATATCTAATATGTCTTTGCGTCTTGGTGGTGGAGTAAAACCGAGCTGTCCATGTACGGCATCATTTGAACTGATTGCGAACCAGCCTTAATCTCCGACTCCTCCAATTGACTCATCTCTGGATCATACGACAAGAACTTGAGGTTCATCATCTCAGTCAACAGAACTTTGCTGCTCCTTCTAACCATAGAAACTAAGGTTGAAACCTGCAACGATTTGATCACTAACTTCTTAGTCCATGACTCAGGAACACCATACTCTTCCATCACCCACATGGTTATATCGGTCTGATGATCTCGAACTTCAAATATAGACAAAACCCCCTTCCAAACCTCCAAAGTTAAAGTGACTTTGGGGTCACCCCTTAAATTCTCTGGAACCTCAATCTCTCTAAAAGCTTCGACATCCATATCAAATGCTATGATGAAATTCCGACATCCACAAGACGATGCTACTAACCAATGTATAAATCCATTTAGATAAGCTGGTTTATATTCGTCAATCAAAGGCAATGAAGTGGGTACTTTGAGGCTCTCCCAAGTTCCTTTACTGAGCCTAAAGATCTCACCCAAGGGATCACCTAGTTGTTGGCCATGTAATGTTTGTGTATAGGGTCGTACGTTCCTTAAGATTTTGTAATCGTTGGTTGAAGGATCGTGCCCAAAGCTATAAGCCGAGATCACATTGGTTGTTGGAGGAACTCCATGGATGGGCTCAGGAAGGATGATGTACTTCCTAATAGAGGGGTTCCATAATATCAAAGTTTGATTAGGCCACTCTAGTAACACAAATACTAATCCATTAATGCAACCTTTCATTATAAAAGAGTTGCTATTACTATCACTTGTGTTGAGAGATGGGAAATCAAGGTTTGTTGTTGTCTCATTTAATCCATGTTTGTATAGTTTCCATCCATTGTAATCCAGAAGCAATACATCATCCATAGTAGTACAAGTTTGCTTTGTTTGAGCGAGTGCACACGAAATCAGAAGTGCTGAGAAGACGAAACCAAGATTTACAAACGCACCTGAAGGGCAGCAATGCCTTAATCTGTAGTGGTCTGATGAGTTCATTGTCCAAATAACCATCTGCCAGAATCCATGTCAATCCTAGTCACAGGAAGCTGAGAGGAAAGAAAAGGATATATTATTTAAATTTGTTCAATTGCAGCAAGAAACAACACAATGAACAGCTATGGCTTAGCTTTACCTGAGAAAGAAGTAGGGGAAATTTTCAAATGAAAAGGAACAATGAAGGGAAAAGAACAGGAACTGAATGTAGTTTGTGTGAAGAAGATTGAATTAAGATGTGTTGATAATTTCATACCATGGCTGAATTTAAAGTTGTTTAATAATGTCAGAAAGTCGATGATTAAATGGATTAACAAAGTGCTAGCTGTGACTGCCTGTGGCTGTAAGTACAAATTATTTTGCTATATACTAGTGTAAACAATTGAAAGTGGCTTGTTTCAATGTGAAGGTCTACCCACTGGTCAGCAGAATAATGGTTTGACCCTCAACAACATAAGCAGTTTCTTTTTCTTTTTTTTTTGGCCAATAAAAATTGATTTATCAACCTTGTATAATTAAGGGGCATTATAAGTCAAAGTTTGTAAACTAGAGGTAGGATATGAACTGGGGTCTTTTAAAATAGTGATGGAGTGTAAAATTGGGGTCTTGTAGATGAAGCCTGAAGTATGCACTTAAAATCTACAAATAGGAGATGGGTTGTAAATTGGGGTCTAGTAGACTGGTGATGGGCTTTGTAAACCGGAGATGAGTAGACATTGGGACTAGTAAATATGTGATCCATGGTAAATATATTGTGGTCTTTTACCCCGGCAATGGACTGTAAACTAGGAACTTATAAATCGATGATGGGATGTAAACTGGGGATGGAGTGTACAATAGGAACTTGTAAATAGGTACTGGGGTGTAAAATGGAAATGGAGTTCATACTAGAGACTTTTAAACCAAATATGAGTTATAATTTACTATTTAGAGTCTTACAGATTGGTGCTAGGCTGTAAAATAGAGTTTTTATAGATGGGTGATGGGTTGTGAATTGTGATGAACTAGGAATCAAGTGTACATTAGGGGCTTGTAAATTGGAGGATGGATTGTTGATTGGGATAGAGTCTACACTAAGGACTTGTAAACTAGAGATGGGCTGTAAATTGGGTTCGTGTAGGTTGATGATTGGTCGTAAATTAGGGTCTTGGCTGATGAACTCTAAAGTGGGGATCGATTTTACACTAGAGGGACTTGTAAGTTAACATTTGAGATGAAATGTAAACTAGGATCATGTAAAGGGGGTGGATTGACATTGAGGGGTGTGTAACTCAAAAACTGGAGATTGGTTGTAAGCTGGGTCTTGTAGATATTGTGATGGTAAACTCAGATGGAATGTACAAACTAGAGTTGGGGCTGTAAGATGAAGTCTTATAGACATAGTATTGGAATTGCAGATGGGAGTATAATGCATCCATTGTATTCAAGAAAACATATATAAGCATTAATTTGAAGATCCATTGTATTCTTTGACTGTTAGGAATATTGTAGTTTGTTAAGTTGTGTAGTATGCTTATTTTTCAAGAGATTAATTCTGTCTATCTTGGTAACGACTTTCCTTCTCTAGAAGATGTATGTTAATTGTTTAGATCTATATGATTAATAAAGAATGTATCATTTATTCTCATTGCACGTTAAGTTATTGAACAACGCGATATACATGACACTAATAACTTTATAACTGACTAACAACTGGCATCGACAAAACTTGTTTTGAAAGCAATAAATACATGAGTTTGCCTTCAACTACTCGTTAGATTGAAGACCGAAATTATACCTTCTTAATTGAGAATTATCGCGTATCCTCGTTGCACATTAAATCTTGAACAACACGATAAGACAAATAATTTTAGACCTGACTGACAACTGGCATCAAAGAAACACGTTTTGAGAGTAATAAATACGCGAGTTTGCTTCCGATTATGCATTAGATTGAGGACCGAAACTATATCTTCTTAATTGAGAATGTATTGCGTATCGTCCTTGCCCATCAAGTCAGTGTACAACACCAAAACCTTTATAAATGCCATCAAAAACTTTATAACTGACTCACAATTAGCATCTACACACACGAGTTTGCGTCCGATTATTCGTTAGATTGAAGACTGCAACTATACCTTCTTAATAGAGAATGTATTGCGTGTCCTCGTTGTTTATTAAGTCATTGTACAACGCAATATACATGACATCAAAAACATTATAATTGCCATAAAAAAAAACTTTATAATTGACTAACAATAGGCATCGAAAACATGTTTTGACTGCAAGTTTGCCTTGCAAGTTTGCCTTCGATTACTCATTAGATTGAAGACCAGCACTATACCCTCAATAGAGAATATATTGCATGTCCTCGTTGCTCATTAAATCATTGTAAACGCAATATACGACTTTCCTCTAGCAAAGTTGCCCTCCAGGTTAGGCAATTAGATGGGTGAAAATTCTCAACTTGTATCTCAAGCCCAATTGAACAACAATAGTGAGAATTAAAGTACTTTGCAATCGAACCAAATTTGAGAATCACTCCGGAAAGGAAGCCTCATTCCAGTGAATCATTCTTAAGAAATTCCCCAAAAAATTTCACATAAATAAATAAAACGAAATGGACACTCTTTGCTTAAGTCTTGAGTCTTGAGTCCCTCTCTCTCTCGTCTTCACTCACTGAGTAAACCAGCAAGAAAGCTGCTGCATTTGCTGGGTTCATTACACAATCTCCCGATAGCGATGATGGAAGCAACTCCACTGCAGGAAATGGCAACCCTCCCAGTTTTCTCAGATTCTGAGGTAAATTCTACCAAATATTAATCTCACCACAACATCAACATCAACATCAACATCCTCTCTATCTTTATCTGTCCTGTTTGCTTTGCAGCAATCTCGGTGATCTTTTTCATCTGTTATGACCCTTCAATTTCAATAATTATATATCTATGATTCCGACTTTGTCCACTGATGTTTTCGCATTTATCAAGTCTTCTTTTTAGTTGGGTTTTCTAGTAGTTTTTACAGAAAATTAAAATGGGGATGAAAAAGTGTATTGATGATGGAAAGGAAAGATTTTGCATTTCTCCAAGTTTGTGTGTAGTTCCACTTGTGATTATGACTTATGTGGGGAGAAATTCTAGTTGGTTTATGTAGGTTATTTTGGTGAATTTTGACAAGGAGATGAGAATCCCATGTTTTTTTGCCAATTTTAGTGTGATTTATGTGGGGAAAAAAGGTATGCTATGGAAATGGAGGAAACCTCTATTTAGTATACACATCCATCTATTTTGCCAATTTTTGACTTGGAGATGACTAGATAAAAATCCCATGTTTTTGTTCATGTTTTGAACACCAACCCATATAGGAGTACTCTAGTTGGTAGAAATGAAGAAGAAAGAAAAAAGGAATGGCACAGGAATTTGTATGCTATCGAGTTAGAGGATAACACCAATAATGGATGAGAAAGAGAATATATGTCTTATTTCCCTATATATCTAAAGCTCTCACCAAAAAGTAGTTCTATCTGTAGTTGGATAATGGGATGAGTATTTCCTCCACTATATTGTAGAGTTTAGGGCTATATATGAACACTCCCTCAATTTGATTGAACTAACATCCAATTTCATGCATCCATTGGCTCAAAGGCTAAATTTTCTTGTCCTCATTAGGTGAAGTGGGTATTAGTTATATGAGTAAAGGTCAGCAAAGTCACATACCAAGTTCTAGGATAAAACACAATGACCTTGGTATTAGGTGTTCCGACACAGCTTAATGCATCAATTGTGAGAACGCCATGGTATGAAATCCGGCACTGTATTTGTATGAGGTTAAAGCAGAAATATATGTTGGTGGCAAACAGAGCAGGACTGAGGACCTGTTCTCAAGACCACAGCTTATGGGACAGACTAATATGTCTTCATGATATTAGAGTGCAATGTGAAAACAATACATGAAACCTGTGGATGAACAAAGTGGGATAACTCTTCAACCCGGATCTACACTAATCATATTCAGTTGATATTCATATTCCCAAGTTATGTTACCTTTGATTAGTTAGGTGGTTGTTGTGCTCTCTTATATTTTCCTTCATTGAAAATTGACTTTCTACATGGCATTCTGTCTCAGCATCACATCTTTTAATCTCTCTTTACAGATTGCAGAGATGGAGAATTTATTCAGGGAAATAGGAAAGGATTCACTGAATCAGGAATTCTGTGAAGAACTTGCAACAACTTTTAGGTAATTGGACATCATTTGTTGACTGTTTTGGCAATTAGTTGCCTCTAATAAGTTTTACTTTGTTTTTCAAAAGAGGGGGGGAAAAAACACTTTTTGGTAATTTGGACAAAGTACGGGTTTGAGTAATGGATGGTAGATCAGTACTTGACTGTACTTTTCCCCTAATATTCTTAGACAAATTTTTAAGTTCTTTCATTGAGATGGATGTTAACATGGAGAAATCATTTCTTTCTTTGTTTGTTGCCCTTGCAGTTCGTCTCCATGTCGCGTTGGAAAACCAACTATTAGTTGGCAACAGGTAGATTTTCCTTTGTTCTGTTGTTCCTGATCTCCTTCATACATTCTTGCCTGATTCATCCAAATGAAATTGTATTCTCACTGTTATCCATCAATATTTTTTGTGCAGGTACAGAGTTGGTTCCAAGAGAAACAAAATGACTCGTACGCAGATACTTCTATTTCCAGAAAAATGCCTGAATCTTCTATAGTGCTTAAAGGTACCCTAAGTCTTAAATAGTCTAGAGTGGTATATTGTGATTGCGAAATGCAATTCATATACAGCCTCATTTGTCAGATATTGGAGATTGCCACTTTTTCATCTCTTTCATATGTTCTTGCAACCTTAAATTCATAATATTAAATAAGTTAATGCCTGTTTGTGAATATCATCCTAAACATTAAAATTCACACAGGTGGAACGGCTACAGAACTTGCAGAATTGGCTTTTGAGGCTAAATCTTTGAGGGACAAAGCATGGTGAGATGCTCATAGCACTCAGGACTGTCTATTTCTTTAATGATTTTATATGATGGATTCAGTACATGTGATTTCTTTACCCATATCCTTGGGATTTTCTACGAATAGAGGACATCATAATAACTCAGCAAATTTCATAATGATAATGATCTTCTCATGAATGCTTTATTGAACATGTAAGGATCACATTTATGCGGATAGCTATGTTGAGTTCATACTAGGTCTGGTTAAGAAATTAATATCTTGTTTTGCAGTATCAAAAACCTGATCTAAAAGCCATAATGCTGCGTAACACATTTTCCTCCACTGTGATTCTGGGCAAGTAGTTTAGAATTCTTTTGTTTTGAATTATATGAGCAAGCTGGTGAGTGGAATGGTGTTGAACTTATGTTGTCTTAAGATCATGTATAGGCAGATGACATGATTTACTTTATATTAGACAGTATTTCCTTAGTTTAGTCTATGTGGTTACTATCTTTAGTGTAATATATGAACATGGTATATGATTAACAGTACCTTGTTAACTTATTCCCTCCCTTGATTACTTTGTATGAAAGGCTATTATGCTTGTTCTGGTAAGGAAATGCTATATTTCCTACCCAAAAAAAGTATATATATGAAGATGGTGGTTAAAGTGGGAGGGGCATTAGTCCTATTACTTAGAGATGAAATAATGAATGGAGATTCAGGTGTTAAATCTCTCCCCTCAGGCTCCTCCTAAAAATCCTTTCACCAGTAACAGAAGGCACAGCTGTTAAAGAAATGTACAAAAACACTAGGGTGTGTCTAGATACAAAATAATGTCCTACTTTCTATCTCCAATTTTCTTCTCCATGTCCAAATTCTGTTCTCCATGGAACACTTAAAGTTTACGTATTGTAGAAACAAGGAGAAGGATTGCGAGAGAAAATATGGAAAACAAGGGGGAGATTTGATTTCCACCTATAGTAAATAATGTTGCAAAACTAGGAAACTTTTGTCCTTGTTTTCTTACTAGAGATTCATGCATCTGAACATAAGACTATTTCGAAATTTGGAGTTGTTTCAGAAACCGTCGTTTTTCTTATGTGTGTGTGCATGTGAAGGAAGTCAAGACTAGGACGGCTAATTGGGGAAAATTTCACAATAACTATTTATAAACCACTTTTTTGGTATAATTACCGTTCATGAGAAAAAGAAGAAAAAAAACTACCTATTATGACATATTTCTTTTAAGTTACTAGCTGTTGACGGTTCCCCATGAAATTTTGAGCTGAACTTAAAATTACCCTTTTTTTCATTTGTCCTTTGTTTGCCTCTTCCCATTTCTTCCATCCTTCCCTTCATTCTAATCATTCCAATACTAGCTCCTTTCTTTTGTGGCCTTTTCTCTCTTTTGTGTTATCTCCCTTTGCTCCTCTATCTTCAGTTCCCATATTTGAATCGTAGCCCAATCAACAATTCAGAGGTCTTCTATTTTGTTGAACTGAAAATCATTTTTTTGGGGGATTGAATTGGGGTTTTCAAATTAATGATTACAGGTGCAAATTCTTCTCTGCCTCAACATTTAGTGGGTTTTCAAATTGTAATTGATGATAACAAATCTAACTTAGAATTGTCATCCCATAACAAACCCTTGAGATCTTTCTAGACAGATGACTTCCAGTTTCAGAGAGCCTAGACCCACATTCTAAGTTAAAGCTTAATATGTTTACTCATACTTGAATAAGTCTTCAGAACCTTCAAAAATTTTGAACGCCTTTGTTGTTTCAAGAGAAAATCAATTCCCATATTTCCATTGAAACAACAAATGCGTTCAAAAACTTTAAAGGTTCTAAAGACTTAATTAATTACGAGTAAGCTTATTAAGCTTTAACTTAGAACGTGGGTTTTGGCCCTCTGAAAGCCATCTGTCTAGAGACTAGAGAGTGCTCAAGGGTTTCGCCATCTGTCTAGCCTGTTCTGTGATTGGCCAAATTGGTAAAAGGTTCTTTAAGAAAAGAAAGTAAATAAGGAAAACTAAAAAACGTTGCTAATATTTTTTATTGGCATTTCAGGTATGATGTTGCTGCGTTTCTTAACTACAGAGTTCTTAGTACTGGCGAACTTGTAAGCTCCTATTTCACCGCTTCTCATATTGAAATCAATATCATGTTTTTCATTCGAGTTTCTTGCTATTGTTTTTCTTAAAGTTTGCTTCCTCCGTTTCTACTGTTTGCTATTTCTCCTAATCTTTTTGTTGATGTGGTAAGTTCTTTGATTTGCTATTTGCTATGTTATTTCTAAAATTAAGTATTAACATAATGTAGGCTGCTTGTCTGATATATTCTAGGGAAAATCAAGAAGAAATACATTGTTTATAAGTGTAGCCAAATTATGGAGAAGGCGAAATAAGTTGTTCATGAGCCTTTGTGGCAGGATCCAATTTGATTGCCTAGTCCTGAAAGGTTTATAGTCTACACCATGAGCCATTTAACCAATTAGTTTCTTCTTCAATTATAGGGAGGTAAAAAATTTAATATTACAAGCATATTATTTGCAAAGTTTAATTTCTTTGGAAGGTATTGTTCTGCCAATCTTAGATTTTTCCCCTAATTATCTTTTTTTTATAAAAAGCCTGAATGACCTGATGCAGGAACAAGGTCACAAATTTTGAATTTATATGGTTTAACTTTTTTAAATGATAAATGGTATGTGGATGCTTTGCAATTCCTTGTTCCATGGTTTGTATCTCACAAAATCTACCTTATGTGCTAATCACTCAGTAGTCAGTAGTAAGGATGCCTCACTACTGATCTTGACATAGCCATTTTCAGATGATCATACCATTAAGGCACTTTGTAGGCGGGTCATGCTAGGTGAATTATATAGTAGGAAGTATTTATGTGGTCATTTTAACTCGATATAAAAGATTGGCATCAAGCCAGATAACTACATGCAAAGTGCCAATGGTGGAGTCATAAGGGGTCCATTGATTGCACTCTTGAAATGTAGGTGATCGTGTAAGGTTAAGCCCCAAGGTAGTTGGACAACACTTCGATAGTATGATAATGCTTCTTTTGATATTTTAGAGGACATGACCGGCTATGTTGCATGGACACGGAAACGGGGAAAAGCTAATTCTTATGACAATTATCCTTTTAACTCATGCAAACTGGGTCTCATATCCCAGCTTCTGACACGTGTCGGACACACGACCCTCCTTGAAGTGTCTGTGCATCATAAATGGCTGGAAGTAGAGCTTAAAGGCGAGAAGGGATCCAATTTGGGGAAAGGCGTGGTTCACATCTTGTTTAGTTTTATTCTGAGTGGCCTGAAGGAGAGGGGCACATGGAATTTGAAGAAATAGCAGATTTACTCTGATTTGTCATTACCAATCTAATTGAAATCGCTACTGGACCAGAACATGTTAAAGAACAATGTCAAAACTTGAACTCAATTAATGCAGTGTATAATGGAAACTAGGTGGCGCATACCATTTGAACACGGATATGAAACCATTGTTGCTATAGATTCAAAGTAACTTCAAGTAACTGTGCTCTTGTCGTTAATTGAAGAAGTTACTTGCTGCAGGACAATGCACGGGTATAGTTAGATTCACACATCTATTGCTTTCGTAGCTAAGACAGGACATTATTAAACTAAAATTGCTTGGTGCTCGCAGTATTTATGTGGTGTCAATAGGAACATGTAAATATGCTTGCTCTCTCCTTGTAGCGTTTTCATGTAATCGAGGTCTTGGCTATTCATTTTAGTCCATATACATTCTAAACACAAATATTAAGGCATAGCATCTAAAACAGGAGGCTCGTGTACGATTTGCTGGTTTTGGTAACTCCCATGATGAATGGGTGAATGTAAGGCATGGAGTGCGTGAGCGTTCAATTCCTCTCGAACCTTCAGAGTGCCATAAGGTCAAAATTGGCGACCTT
>BSSO01000960.1:0-27074 GCA_030267885.1 Mesembryanthemum crystallinum
AACTCTTCTTCTTTTGAGGAATTTGCATCCTCATATATTGTACCCTTTCTTTAACTCTAATAAGTTTTTCTTATCAGAAAATGAATAAGTTTTTTGCATATAGAATTATTTTGACTAATTGATTTGGCCATTACTAAGTCACTAGCATCATGGCCATTTTTTTATTTTTTTTATTTTGGGAGAAGATCAGTGAGGTACCCTGAGGTAAAAGCAAATTTTTGAGGTGCTATTTCAATAATATCTCAAAGGTGTCATAAGGTATAATATAATCTTTGTAAGGTACCTTTAGACAAGTTTGCGGTTATCGGAAAGTAAGATGTCGAACCTTTTTTTAGGAATTAACGAGAGTCAACAATAAACTTTAATGGTTGCTGTATGATTTTTCATGTTTGTCAATCCCTTAGAGGCTCAAACACTACTTTACAAAAATTGCAAACTTTTCCCAGGGTACCTTAGGAGTTAGTGGCAAGTAAATTAGCATAGTATATATAACATACAGGATTATATTAAGAAATCTGGCAAAGCAGAAAGTGGAGCTCTTAGGGGTTCCCTTGACTAGACATTCCGGTCTTATTGGTCATGTGAACAAAATTTAGAATATCCTTCCTCTAGATTTGTGAACATTGATATTTTGTGGCTTTATTTTCCAGGTTTCATGCGAATATATTGTTCGAGCGTCTCTCCCCTCTTGCTCCAGTGGCGCATTCTCAGATTTGCTATGGGTTGTTCAGGTAAGTTATATTGTTTAAATCATTTGTTTTAGATTTTCTTGTTAAATTCTTCTGTTGTTTAAGGTTAAGAATAGATACTGCAATTCTCAAAAAGATGTATTCTCTGTCACCATAGTATATTGCATTAATTACAATGCTTTAATTATGTTTGCAATAATTACAAAGCTTTAACTTTTGATAGGTGTATCCTCAAGTACTATTCCACATTACATATTACACCCACTCAATTTGGTAGGTGTATCTCATGAATGGATAGATTGAACTTGAGAAGTTAAAATTATTGGAAGTTGTTATGTGGAGACGTAACCTATGTTACCTGGCTCGGGTACGAGTGTCTGACACACGTGTTGATCCGAGTCTCGGACTCCTCGTTGCTAAAAAATTAAAGACTAGGGGACTCTGTCCTAAATTTGGACACGGGTGTGGGAATACGGTGCATATTATTAAAAAAAATCTATCTTTTATTGTTGGGAGAAATTTTATTTATTAAAAAGGTGACTGCTCAATTTTTTTACTCAAATCTGGTGATTAATTTCATAAAGAAAAAACAGGTTACTAAAAGTTACCCCGTAATATTGCTTCCAACTAGCTCTCTTTGTCCCCTTTTCCCAATTTTTTGTGTTCAATATATAGTTGTAGTTACCCACATCTCTCTTTTTGCCCTACTTTTTTTTTATTTAATATAGTGTAATACTTTAGTTCCCTGGAACTCCTCTATTCCTAATTTCAAATCAGAAGAACATTGATGATGAAAAGGACGAAAAAGAAGACGCATAAGAAGCAGCAGCAAGAAGAGGAGACGAATCTCATAATTGAGATACTTTTCGTCTGCTATCTAAATGCCTAAGAATTCAATTACTGCTCCAATTCTCGGATGTAGGGTTTTAGCCGCTTTCTCCTCTTTTTCTCTCTTTTCTATGGTTCATGTGGGAGCTACGTCCGTCTGTAAAGTGACAAGTCAGGTACGGATTCCATACCTAGATCTGTGTTGTCTCATATCGGCTTGGGTACGGCTCCATTTTTACCGAGTGTGGGTAAAATAGGAAATAACAAATCAGAAGAGCAGCCTTAGCCACTTGTTTTGTAGTCGAATGTGATGTGCTGACCATCTTCATGCAAATTGAATTCCCCGTCATGTAGGTCAAACTAACATTGGAACTGTAATAGGAGGCCTAAGATTTTGTGGGATTTTGATAAGCACTATAAGTTCAACACCTCTGTACAGTGAAAAATAGTTCGAAATCGTGGTATCGGTCATCATCAAGGAAACAGCTGCAATGTCGCGGATTTGGACTGATTCGGGGTTTCGTGTATAGGGATGCTGTTGTCGCGGGGTGAATTTTGGTATCGGCCATATTGGTTAAATTGGGCATCAGGCCAATTATCAGCTATTTATCAGCCGTATTGGCCTTGTAACGGCCGGTAACAACAGTATCGGCCATGTAACAGCCATATCGATCATGTATTGGAAATCCTTTGACGTACCGGGATATCATGTTTTGGCAATCTCAGAAACCCATACGTAACGAACAACGTCGCGTATAGGTTGATATTTGATACAACTAGGTTATTATATTCAAGAGTGAACATGCTAAACTGGTGACATGAAAAGCACAATGTCACCACTGATCACTGTCCACAATATAAAGGTGGAACAACCTAGTTCGTGATTTTCCAACAGTAAAAAAGCACAAGTAGTAGTAGAAACACCGCAAAGCCATAAAGCTCGACTAACAATAAAAGTATAATAAAAATAGAAGTATAGACCATAGTCCTCTTCCATCAATTCATCATCTTCATTAAGTGGTCGCTTGGTTGCATTTGGGAAGGTGCAATTCTCGGAAAGTTGTTTGTCCTATGAGTTATAACTTCATCGGAAATAACTAAGTTTGATTGACAATGGAGTTACAACATCGTGTTGAAAGTACCACTTTTCCAAGGGCACGGGGACTAGGGAAGTCCTTCCCTCATTTTAGGTGAAGTACAAATTCCTGGGAAGTTGCACTTCTGCACCTTTGATCAACCTAACAATATTATTTTTTTTCTACGTTCCAGCAAGTTACACTTTGTGTTTGTTGTTATCAATGACTATATGAGGTGGTGGTCTAGGAGCGGAGGTATAAGCAACACCCTTCCCTTTATTAGTTATTGCTGAACCCAATCCATCCTTTGTGATGCTGTAGTGACATAACAAGGATTATACTTTTTTATATACAAGTCGTCATCATCAACATTACCTTAATGCCTCCAAAGAGACTCCCGCATAGGTGAGGTAGGGGGGGTCGGTTGTACGCAACATTACCCCTGTGAGAACGGAGAGGCTGTTTCCGTTTGACCCTTGATCTGAAGTGTGGCGACTATCAGCATCTTCACAATAATAAGAAGTGGAGAGCTTTATTAACCATTTTGTTTTAGTCCATTGTATTCTAAAGCCAAAAGGTAGTGAATCTTTTGGCTCCATGAGAAAGTGGACATAACTAAAATCTTGGAAGTAAAATCTAAAGCTTAAGGCCTTGTTTTGGGGTGGTTTTNGGTTTCCAATTTTTATGTTGTCAGATTTGAAAATCAAATAGACAACTTTACGAACGAAAAGTTTCAGCTTTAGATTAAATTTTTACAAGGAGTTGGAACTTTTTCAAAAAACCCAAAAACTGGCAATTGACAACCATCCTGAACATGGCCTTAATAACTGACATCAAAAGCCTTAACATATTTAATTTTAGATGTACCCACTTATATCACATTGCATAGTAATTTTACTATGTGGTGGATGCACACAATTTAATTTTCAATATTAAGAATAAGAGCAAATAGTTGTGACCATAGTGTATGCTGCAGGCTTATTATTAATGTTTTATGTTTTATTTTTATTTTTTTTTATTTTTTATAATATAATTATTACTATTATATTTTAAAAGATTTTGTTGTTTATCTGTCAGGCTTGTCGAAAAGACAATATCTTCGGCTTATGATACTGTCTCTAAATATCGTCTTCAAGGTTCTGGATCATCTTCTGTAAATAGTCATGAAGCATCGGAGAGTACAAATTCGACAGGGAGTGGGTCACCAGTTTTTCTGCCCAAAGAGCTGTTTGAGATGCTTGTTTGTGCTGGACCTTATATGTATCGTAATACTTTGTTGCTGCAGAAAGTAAGAATTTCCAATTGCTCTGTCGTTTATGTCCTCTTTATTTTTTTTTCTCTTTCAGTTTCCTACTCACTGCAATATTTTTTTATCTGTCATTGGTGAGAAGGTTTGTAGAGTTTTAAAAGCCTACTATCTCTCGGCTCTCGAACTTGTGAACAAAGGGAATGGAGCTTCCAGACCTGTAACTGGTGCTCATTTTGTCCCACGGTTGCACTTAAAGGAAGCTCGGTTAAGAATTGAGGAAGCATTGGCATCTTGTTTGCTACCTTCTTTGCAGCTAATACCTGCAAATCCTGCTGTTGCACAAGAGATTTGGGAAGTGATGAGTCTTCTTCCTTATGAGGTGTGAATTTTTTAAGCAACATAAGTTACGTAACATTTTTATTCTAATGTTTCTGGACCATCCAGATAAGTAAAGGTTTTGTTATTTTTGTTAACTTAGGTGAGATATCGTCTTTATGGTGAGTGGGAAAGGGATGATGCACGGATACCTATGATTTTGGCAGCAAGACAAACAGCAAAAGTAAGCAAAATATGAATGTGCTTGATAGGTTTTTATCTGATACGATCACACATGTTGATGTTTATTGTATTATTTTTGAATCTGTAGTTAGACACAAGAAGGATTCTGAAACGGCTTGCAAAAGAAAATTTGAAGCAGCTGGGCCGTATGGTTGCTAAACTTGCTCATGCCAATCCCTTGACTGTGCTCCGCACAATTGTTCAGCAGGTAGATATCTTATTCAACTCTAACGAAATTCTTCTCATTGAGGTTTTAATATTTGGTAAGAGAGAATAACTAGTATTGCTTTTATAGATTGAGGCCTACAGGGATATGATTACTCCGGTTGTGGACGCATTCAAATACTTGACACAGGTATGGACTTTAACGTATATGGTAGCAGATCTTTGTCCTTAGTAGCCTGCTACCTTTACAAATTTTTATATTTTCATTATTTCTTATTCTTCACATCGTCCGATTTGGATCGCGAGATGGAACCTGAGAGTGGTGATTCTTGTGTTTTTCAACTCGATGCTGCTGTCATGGCCGCCATTGTCGAGTTCAGATTCCTCTTGGTCTCTCTCCCCCCCTCTCTTTCTCCCTTTCTGCCACTCTCTCTCTCTCTCTCCTGTCTCTCTTCTCTCTTGGGGCGGCTAGAGAGATAAACTTTTTTTTCTTTTTTCTTTTCAAGTGGAGTGTGGAAGCTTGAGTAAATATTTGGCTTTGGTTCTGTTTTTAGAGCCCTAACACATATTGGCTTTGGGTGAAACCCATTAAACATTTATCTTCAGTATTTATAATGTAATGTATAAATTAAAAACAAACATAAGTTTAATAAAATACCGTGCGTACCGCAAACTTAGCTGGGTAGCGAACTACATTCCCATACTGGAAATGTGTTCCATGTGACGCCGAGCACAACTGTCTTGCTTAGGTTTTTTATTTTTTATTTTTTTTTGGGCTCATTTAGGGTTCTATATTGTGCAACTTTATATATTATTTGCAACACTTGCCTGATAATATTGGTTTTTCGATGGTTTGGAAAGGCAAAAGGACACTTATAATATGTGAAACTGTTCTAAAGGAATTTTGTTTAACAGCCAATACATTCCGTTTCTCCTAGTTGTTAGCCTTGGTTAAACACAATGTTTCATTTGTGTCCCTACCTTAAATATCTGAGACTCTAGTTTCGTTGACAAAAACCATATGATGTGGAGTTATATTTGGAGAACAAGATGGCTGAATTGATGTTGTTTTATAAGGAACTGTAGTTCTAAACGCGAATGTGTTTTCTGGATCTTGCGTCTCACTTGAAACAGAATAAAAAACCCAATGCATTGTGAAGTTGCTTGTCCTCTATGGACTAGGTTACTTAGTGTGGGGTATGAGTGTTTTGTGTCCCCTGGTACTATTCTTATGCATTTGCAAGGTCGTTATGTCAGGCTGGGAGCATAAATTGTTATGGGCAGTGTGCTATTCTGTTAATCCTCTAGTGCTTTTGTTGGAGCGGAATTCTAAGACTTACAGTGGGATGACAAGCCTCAAGATTTTGTAAGGGATCGTGTGGTGTACTTGGCATCTTTCCGAGCCAAGGCGGCTAGGGCTTTTAAGAGGATGTCCCAAACGTATGTCCACTGTAACTGGGCGAATTTGTAAATTAGATCTCTTTGTGAGGCCACGTTGTCCTCTTAGGTTGTATCTTTGATTTCCCTTTATTAGTACAAATTTTCTTATCTGATAAAATTACCTGGTTTTATCAATAATGATGATGTTCAACAACAAATGGGTACTGGTGTTCTTAGGAGTCAAACGGCTTTTGAATTGATGAAAATTGATGTCCCAGACTGTTTAGTATATCGATTGCTATGCATGAAACATAGGCAATTTTTGGACGATTAAGTTGACACATATATCATACGTCATTCTCCTCTTCACCTAGGTCTTCATTCAAATTTCGCTCAAACATATGGTTCACACTCACATAATTACCTTTCACCCCATAATTTTATAAGTTTCTTAACTTTGCATGATATCCCGCTTTAATGCCAAGCTACACTACCATTATCATCATAATCAAGCATCAAGTGCCAGTCTTTCTACATACCCTACTAAGGAGTAAGAGCAGTAGCATACCAGTTCTTAGTCATCGTAATAATCATATGCAACTTGTTGCATTTCCTCAGCGAAGCCTCACCTTTTTTTTTTCATCATACATGTTATGAAGAACTAGTTGCATATGAACTATTTCACTTTTTGGAAATATAGCTCCCTTATAAATCAAAACATCTAAGGAGTGATCTTCGAGGCACACGTAATTGACTATTAGAATAGATCTCCTTAATAGATCTCCATGTGTCAGATGTCAAACCAACCTTTTGGCATGAGTACGGAGTTTTCTTTCAGGCTCTTCTTGTCATTCACTTAAAGCTGATAAAACCACGAACCATAGTCATAGGAGAAGGCAATACCAAAAAAGGGTAAGCAACAAACATCAAGTTATGGGCCCAGAGCTCACTCAGTTGTTGTTGTTGTTGTTGTATGGTGTCTATTGTGGGACTCAATCACATTGTTTTTAACGTGAAGTTTTATTATGTTAGTTGGTATGGTCAAAAACTCTACCTGGTTCTTATTATGACCTGTGCCCAAGTTTGGTTGAGCTGGTTGCTTATTTGTTTATTTAATTGTTGCAGTTGGAGTATGATGTCCTGGAATACGTAGTGATTGAAAGATTGGCGCAAAGTGGTCGTGAAAAACTGAAAGTTGATGGACTTAATTTGTCAGATTGGCTTCAATATCTGGCTTCATTTTGGGGACACTTGTATGTGTGCTTTGTCTTTTTTTTTTTTGTTGTTGATTTTTAATTTTATTGTGCTTGTTCTTTAATGTTTTCCAAGATTTATCTTTGGGATTTCTGTGCAAACTGTCATATCTATACCACTGGCTAACTACCCATCTTTGTTTCTTTTTCTTTCGTGGGGGATGTATATCTTTTTGGATGCTTGTATAGTTTCCTAGAATTATTGATGCCCTGGTTTGCTAGATAAAACCTTGATTCAAACTCATCCTTATCTGGGCCTGCAGTGTCTCTCTTCTCTTCAATCAGTGGTTTTCTAGCTTTGTTAAGTGAAGAGTAGCATGGATTGTGTTTTTGACCTCCTGATTCGACATAAATGATCATTGGAAGCGCTTGGGGGTATTCTATTTGGGCTTTTGAATCGTTCTTCGGTTGCGATAAATTGTGCTGGGTATATTTACAACGAAGTGGTATCGATGCTGGCTTTTGGTCGTGATAAACATCTCGTGCTTGCGCTTAAGACATATGACGTGAGATCTATTTAGAATGATCAAGTAGAAGTTTGTTGTGATACATGTTTCATGCAGAAGGCCATGATCAGTGACATAGGAGGGGTGCATATCTTATAGTTCTGCTTGGCCTGCATAATACTAGCTGGTGGTTCATCACCAACTTGCTGCTGGTGGTTAGATGTGAGATGTTCGCGATGGGATATTTGAGCTGTTCGTTCTTATTGCCCTGTTATAGCTGCTTCTTCACATGATGACCTATTTTACTGGATAACAGGTCCAGTATAGGTGCAGATGTAGCTGGTTTTTTGGAATTTGTTATGGTGGTGTCTTATCGTACTTTAATGGAGCTTCTGCTGATTAATCTACTGGACCGTCGATGATACCATAAGGACAAAAGTAGGACATCTGATTCGGAGATGTGGCTGTTAGAATCCTATGGAAATAATATCTCTGAGTAGGTTTGCATAGTGCTGGTGCAGGAAATGTTACTGGGAAGCTCATTGTTTTTATTGTTGACATACAGCAAATTGTTATTGTCTGTTCTCTAATGAAGATTAGTTGTCTATGGTTCGCAATTTCTGATCTAACTTTTCATAATGAATTCCCATGGCTTGGAAATTGTTGTCTTTCTAGCAGTGATAATTTGGCACCTTTTGACTTTGTTGATGATGACATGTCTTTTGGTGTCATTTTGGAACTCTTGACGAGATTAGTTCAACGGAGAAGGAAGTGGTTGTTCTGTTGTAGAAGATGGATATTTCGTCTTCTTGATTGTGTTTGTTTTTGTGAGTCATCTGTGAGTGAAATTGTTCCTGAAGGCTTAAAGTTTGCCAGCAGAATAAGGCATCCTTGCGAAGGAAAGTTGCCGTGAAATGCTTCTTAATGGTTGCGTACTGCTTGCTTCTCAATGGACATAGAGCTCCTTAAAGATATTTTCCGTTCAATGGCACTGTAAATTAGTGAGCTTTGTTGAAACGATGCATGTACTTGCTGGGCTGATTAACAATTGGGTGGTATCTTTGTGTTTGTAATAGACAGCGAGAAGCAGATGCTTTATATTGTCAAGGATCTAAGTTACATCTCATCTTGGTCTGTGCTTATCTTCCAGGCGAGCAATGGCTAGATGTTTTCTAAGTGTTAATCATGTTTTGCTTGTGGAACAGAGTACAGTGGGGCACTAACGATGGGCTCTTTGACACAACTACTACAGTTGTTTCTGGGCATGTCATGATAACAGTACATTTGAACCAACATTCAATGGATGAAAAAAGCAGTGTTTAGAAACTGTCCATGCGGAGCTATTATTGTTTTATGCTGGCAGAGTACAAACTCTATGTGGAGCTATCAAGAGCATATGAGTCTGTCCTGGTTGCAGTGAAAATTTTATTACAGTTTGAATGTGATATCAACAATTCTGAGATGACAACAAGAAATTGACTGGGGTTGGTCTATCAATGTTTCTGCTACTCTGTATTCTTTAACAAGTCTTCTCAAAGCTGGCTTGTACATAATTTTAACCTCCAATCCTGGTGAAAGCTTTCGTAATGCTTGTTAACTTGTGACATGCATGATGGGTTTCTGGATGGTCGCTGAACTCTCTGTAGTAATTGGTGAATACATGTTTAGCATTGATTATTAAATGACTTTTATAAGGTTGAGTCTTTCAAATTTAGTATTGGTAAATTGTTATTCAGTGCTAGAAAATATCTTACGACAATATTTTGATCTTGAATTATAAGCATGTGGCAGTCCTGTTTATTCATTTTTGATTGATATAAATTGTACTAATAACAATGAAATATTACAAAGTAGGAGGCCAAGGAGGCCTCAAAGACAAATATTATAGATCACCCTAGTGATGTTGGATGTTACTGAGGATGAGCCCCCCAAAAGCCCCAGCCGCTTTGCCCCAAAGAGAGGCCATATAAACTATACGGCCCCACACAAACTCTGATGGGTTCGAAATCCTGTGTGAAGACACAGGAATTCCTTTCCAATGAGACACCCCATAGAAGCGCCATGAAGGCACACCTCGAAAGCAATTTATGCTCCTTGCCTCATCTCAACCCAACATAATGGATCTTCAACAGTTTCTCGATATCAGCAGGATTAACAAAACACTCCCCCTAAATTCCTATAAGGCGATGCCAAAGAGATCTCGTAAAATCACAATGCAAAAATAGGTGAGGGGAAGTCTCTCCATCCTGGCAACACAAAACATGCTGTTCCGGAGAGAGCCCAACTGGGTTCGTTGCCTCTGCAGCACATCATGGGTATTGATACCAGAGCCCACACAAAGACACGCACCTTCAGGGGAACTTTAGACTTCCAGATTTAGGTGGCTAAAGGTAAGAAGGTATACTCTTGTGGTAGGCTAAGATGATTAAGGAAAGACCTGCAGGAGAAAGTCCCCGAAAGATCCCCAACCTACACCCTGGCATCACTAGAACTCGAGAGGGTCTTAAATAGTAACCTCCTCCATTTGTAGTCAAGGGGAGCCCTATAGAAATGGAGGTCCCAAGACCACCATCAGCACAAAAGAAGGCAACAATGGGTGCACCATGGAGTGTGGATATCTGACAAGCCCTAGGATACATGGAAGCAAATGAGGCATCCCCCTTCCACACCACCATCCAAAAGAGGACACGATGACCATTACCCACCCTAAACCTGACAATAAGATAGAAAAAGCGAGATACTTGGAAGATGAACTTCCAGTGTGCAACATGGGAAACAAGGAACTTCCTTTGCATCTGGAGGTGGCTCCTCTAAGCATGACCAAGTGGCAGATATACTTGCAGATAGATTAGTCTTTCCAGATTCATCGCAGCTATGGAAGTATGCTTGATGGCGAGGCTGACAAGCTCAAGGTATGTTTCTTAAAAGCCCGAGCCAGAGAAAGCATCCCATCTGTCATGTTGAAGGTCGTACTTGCTCCTGATGACATAGTACCCTAACGATCCAGCTTCCAAAAGAAAACGCCACAACCACTAACCGACCACCGAGATGTCTTTAGACACCAATCGGCCGACGCCCTAGCCCCTCTCCGTCTTAAGTTTACAGACTTGGGCCCAACTCATAAGGTGATCTTTCTTGCCTCCATCAACACCCAGCCCACAAGTCACGCATCAATCTCTCAATCTTATTAGCCACACACACTGGGGTTCTAAAGAGGAAAAGGTAGTAAATGACGATGTTGGCTAAGCACAATCGTGATCCTCCCCCCATGGAGAAGTACACCTAGCAATTCGAGACACAACTGGCTCCCAAAGGCCTGACATTGCGGGTTATCCCCAAGAGGAACTCCTAGATAAGTGAGGGGCCAATCCTACAGAAGAGGCAAAAGACTCCAAGACCTCATTCTCTACATTCACCCCAGCCAAACTACACTTGGATAAATTAATCTGCATCACATAAATAGCCTCAAAAATCTGCAAAATGGCACACACCCTCTGAAAGCTGACAAGATTGGCAGAAAGAAAAAGAATGGTGGTGATTGGTTTCTTTGGCAAACTGCAAGTGTGACACCGTGCAGTCCTGTTTATTCATAGAGTTTGTGTTCTGTGTTCTCTAGCTACTTGTGTGTTTGAGCTTAGTTTCTCATTCTTCTTGAGCATTGGGTTGTGATTTTGGAACGGGTTCTGCTGCTGTTACCATGTTTTACTGTAAATCTGCTTTCGATGCATTTGATTCTGGTGATTCTCTTGAATGCAATGTCATTTATTTCAAGCATGTGTTCTTACAGGTGCAAGAAGTACCCTTCTATGGAGCTGAGGGGTCTTTTTCAGTATCTTGTGAATCAATTAAAACGAGGTCAAGGAATTGAACTTATACTACTGCAGGTATTGCTGATAATGTCCTTTGCATTTCCCTTGGAGATCTATCACTTGATTTTCTTCATTAATTCAGTATGCGCCCTTCTAGGAACTGATGCAGCAAATGGCGAATGTTCAGTACACTGAAAACATGACCGAAGATCAGTTGGATTCCATGGCTGGAGGCGAGACTCTGCGATATTTGGCCACGTCTTTTGGTGCTAGCCGAAATAATAAGGTTGAACATATTGTGCTGCTTGATTCAATTTGCAATGTGATTTTAATGATCACTGAGCTTTTTTATTTTTATTTATTTATTTTTTATCGTACCATCATAAGAATGCACTGTAAATGTTCATCTAGAGTCTCCTCTAGGAGACGCTACAAGAGAAATGTTCCTGTTTTCTTATTTATTTTTAATTTTGATTTTTTTTTGGGGTCATAGATAGACTAATGACAGTTGGTAGATGTGGACCTTCCTCTTTGTTAGCGCATTAGCGATCAAGATGGTTGGTGTTTGCCTTTTACCTTGACAGACTTATTTTGATCGAAGCTATTGTGCATGTAGATGCTATGTTACCTGGACTCGGCTGTGGAAGTGTTCAACAAGGATACATGTCCAAGTGTCGGACTCGGCAATACATTGAAAATTTTACATGTTTTTAGCCTAAAATGAAGTGTAGAATGTCCATACCCATGTCCGGGTGTCGAGTGTTCGACACGGGTACTTGAGGTAAAATGAAGAGTCCGGGCAACATAGTGTAGATGTTAAAGGGCCTTTGTTTTATTTGTCAGAAACATGAGTGCACAGAAGATTGCACAGATAACATTTCAAGGACGGATGGGGTGTGGTAGCTTTATATGGGAAAAATGGCTTTTGAAATATGCCTTAAATGCTTATGAATTTTTCAAGTCGTTTTAAAAGAGGGAAAAAGAGCTGGGCTAACCCCCTAATATCAGATCTCTGATGCTCTTCTTCTTTTTTATTTTTATTTTTATTTTTTTATTTTAGCTTTTTCTTTTCTCTCTCTCTGACTCCATGATGCTCTCTTTGGTTTATGTTACTAAGGTTAATCAATGAAATTATTTGTTTTATTGGTGGATAAATCTCTTAATTGTTTTATTGGTGGATCAATGAAATTATGCTCTCATTATGTTTCTTGGTAGTTTGCTGCTATTACTGATTTAATGGAGAAAGAGGAAAGTAGGAAGAGGAAACAAAAACATACAGTGAAGAGGAAAAGATGTGACTAGGGGACAGTGAGCTAACTGGCAAAATAAATACATAGGCTTAGGAAGGTTAGAGAATGAATAAGGGAATGACATATGAGACCATATGGCATGTGGCAGTATCATTTTTCTTTTGAACTGAGAATACAACGATATTGCGGTGGTGTCAATTTAAAAAAGTGGGAGTTTTGGCTTTTTTTTTTTTTTGTTGATTAGTAAAATGATAAAATCCTTCCATCCTTAAGTTATAGTTATTTTTTCTATTTTTTAATTCTGAGGAAAAAATACTGTCTCATACCACAAACTGCTTTTGTCGTTACATAACAACCATTGAAAGGTGAATATTATTCGAGGGTGCTTTGGTCAAATTTCAAAATGCTACAAATCCTTAGTGCAAGAGGACATGCCAGCATGTAAGAAGTAATTCTTTTTGTGGCGTTTCCTAGTCTTTTCCATTTTCAACCTTTTCGATTTTTTTTTTTTTTTTGTTTCATGTCTTCTCTTATGTGTGCAACATAGAATAGAAGTAATAGGATTTTGGGTTGAAGAAGTTAAGTGTTCTTGTGTGTACTTCAACTTATTTTAAGTTTTGTAAGGGTGCACTACCCTAGGTTGGTGCATTTTGTTGTAGAGCGTAGTTAACAATTTTGATAGTGTAACATTTGTTGTAGTGGATTCACTATAGTGGGCCATATCATGAGTTTTTGTTTATGCACTACCTAAATATTGTTTTCTGCGGCTGTTTTCATACTAGGTTTTAGAGGGAATCTGACTGTTCAATTTCAATTTCAATTTGATTGCTAATCTGAGGATTCTGTGCTGTTTGCATTATTCCCTTTATGATGTCCTTTTTTGTCCGATGGGAGGGGGCTGCATGTGGACTCTTTAACTTATTTCTGAAACACATCTAAATGAGGAATCTCTGTGAAGTTATAGTTGATATATTTTTTTCCTCAGGATTGACAGGTAGATATAATATTTTTTCTGCCTTGTGACTGAATCTTTGATTAGACCTTGCAAAACGCTAGACCTGATCACCTCGTCCCATTAAGCCAACAGAATCGCAACCCACCCGTGCACAAAATAGGTGACCCAAAACAAGTTGTGTTACACATATATAGAGCCCAGAAAGCTCAATACCTATGTTGACAAGAAACCCAAATGTGACCTAATTTGTAATGAACCTGATGCAGCCCATAAAACAAACCAAATATCTCATGAACTGATTATACCCTAATCCTAATAGACCGTGCCTGATACCGTTTTGGACGATTTGTTTGCCAAGTCTATCTTTGACACACTAAATAGTGAAGTTATGTCTGAAGCCTTGTTTCAAACTGTATGGCTTGTATCTGGTTGTGATTTTTCCTTCTTTGTTTTGCTCATTCTGTTGTCCACTATGTGGGCTTGTGTGAACATGGTACCCTGTCTATAGAATATATTTTACATGTTCTACTCAACTCAACTATTAAATGACAGTTTTTCATTACGTTGTCATACTTACCTCGCAAAAACTTCTCTAATGTGTGTAAGTGATACTGTGATAGGTTTTGTTAGGAACCACCTGGTGTTTCCAGTTGTCTCTTCTGTTTTAAAAGCGTACATGTCCTGCATGGGGCCATGGACTCTCACAGATAATGTCTTTACTATATAACTTTGTTTTTGTCATAATCATTGTGCCTGCAATGCTTTCGAGTTTTCAGGACAAATATGTTATCATGGAGGTTATACTTCTAAGCCATGTGATGATTTTTCTTTGATATACTAAGTTTTATTCATGTTCATTTCATCCATATCGGATTGCAGGCGATAATTAAATCTACTAATAGACTGAGGGACTCTTTGCTTGCCAAGGAAGAACCACCGCTTGCAATTCCTCTTTTGCTGCTTATTGCACAACACCGTTCTCTGTAAGTTCTCATGCTGTAATATAGTGAAACTACTTTGATTTCATTAGTCTAGTTATATTTCCTATCAATAATTTCTGTTTTTTTTTTCCTATATTTTTTTTGATGTTTTAAAGCCCACTGTGCTGTTGCTTAGGATTAAGGAAAACTTGGTAAATATATATCTTGAGTTGAATAGAATCTGGAGTTTTTTGCATTTTCTGCCCCCTCTCCTCCCACTCCATCCTCCAAGTAGCACGATGGCCAGAAATGTATTTATTTATTTATTTTTTGACTTCCAGTGAGGTTAAAGGATTGTTTTGCTCAAGGGAACTGAATAAATGCCCTTCTTTTTCTTTTTTAGTGTTTGGTTGATATTTTTCATCCCGTTCCCTACCCCATGTTAGGAAAAAGACATTGTTAACTTTCCTGTCGACCCACCCCCTTCCCCTGGGTTCTCTTTCCATAGAGTATCTCTGATATCTCCACCCTGCCACCCATCCTTCCTACTTCTGCCCTCACCTAGCTCCCACCCCACTATTGTGTCCACCACACTTCCTCATCCCCACACTGATAAGCTGAAGCTCTGCTGCCACCTTGATCCTTGCCAATATTATCTTCTTTGAGCACTGGTAATGCTTTGGCCGGGGAGAGTCCAGCCTTGACATAGAACCGGTGGCCACCATGCTCATGGGGGAAAGTGAAGGAAAAACGGGCTGTAAGCCCGTAACCCAAATCTTTGAACCACCTCCCAGATTTCTAAAACAAAATCACCTCCGACACAAGCTAAGCACCACAGTGCTGTGAAGTGGAGGGGGAGAGAGAGAGAGAGAGAGAGAGAGAGAAAGAGAGAGAGAGAGTCAGAGACAGAGAGAGTGCAAAACCACGTGATAACTCTAAACTTGAACTTTTCTTTTCTCTATTTCCTTTTTCTCCTTCCATCAAGGTCCCTGTTGTCATCAAAGGATGACTAGATTACTGTGAGCATTAGTTTTTCCTGTTAGTTTCTAGGTCATTTGAACTAAAATAAGTTGTTGTGTCTTTGTAGGATTGTCATAAATGCAGATGCACCTTATATAAAAATGGTAAGTGAACAGTTTGACAGATGCCATGGACTTCTTCTCCAGTATGTGGAATTCCTGTACAGCTCTGTTAGCCCTGCAACTGCTTATGCACAACTGATACCCACTCTTCATGATCTGGTCCATCTATTCCACCTTGATCCTGAGGTATGCTTCTTTTTCCTTGTTCCATTTGATGAAAGAAACTTAAGCTCAATTTTTCCTCCAGAACACGTGTGATATGACAAGGAAGTCAACTTTATCAGAGAATCATAATTCTTAATTCTGGGGAGTTCTGGAAGAATTGGCGTGTTAGAGTTTCTTACTCAATTGTTTCCTTTATGTCTTAGGTGGCTTTTTTGATCTATCGGCCAGTTATGAGGCTTTTCAAGTGCCAAAAAAGCTCTGTTTCCTGGCCCTTGTGTGATGATAAAACCGCAGTGGTGAAAGAAAGTGAGAGGAATGGAGCTGGTGATTTGATTTTGGATCGTGGTCCTCAGAATTCTGTCAGGTTTGTTGTGTTTTGTAGCTTGCGTTTTAGTTGTCGCTTCCTATTAGTTATTTCTGTTTTGCCATTTGTCATTGCCGCTGAACTTCCTCATTGGTATCAGCAATATGCTATTCCGTTCCACTGTTTGGCCTGGCAAATTACCACTAGTCTGTTTTCTCTACTCCCTTTGTCCCACTATAATGTTGTCAAATATCATTTTTGTTTGTCCCATGAAAATGTTGTCATTTCCATATTTAGTAATGAAAAAGGTGAATTTACCACAAAGCCCCTTCTTTCTTCCTCACCCATGCCATCACACACTTTTCTCTCTCATCTCACCTCTGTCACCCCACTCAACCCCAGCCACCAACCTCTCAAACTGACTGCGTTCTTGGTCCGGTTTTCCCAACAAATTCACAACCTTCACTTTCTCTAAACATGGATTTTTGATGTGAGGGCTGTGAATTTGTCAAACAATCGTAAAGAAAAACCCAAAAAATTAAAAAAAAAAAAAATTTAAAAAATTCCATTTTTTGTTTTGGAAGCAATCTCTCTCTTGTACATGTCATATTCTTGAACTAACCCATACTCCTCTTTTCTCTCCTCTCCCCTGCTCAACCATTCAAGGCCAAAGCCGACCTCAAAATCACCCATTGTTGCAGTTCAAGCATCTTTGCCTCCCGGCTGGATGAGGATGATGGAGAGGATAGTGAACGGAGATCGGCAGAGATCCTCATTCTCCTCTCCTCTCCACCCGATAGTGCGATGGTTGAGGTTTAGAGTGGTCAAATTTGAGTTGGCGATGGGTAGCTGCGGGATTTTGCGGGATGGGTATGCTGTTATGGAGGTTGGAAAGTGAGATCTAGATTCTGGATCTAGAGAGGAGAGAGATATTGAGTGTTTCGGGATGGAGCATTCAAAGCGTTGAGATGTTTACACTGCCCTTTATTGTATTTGTATGGGTTTGAATTCAGTGTATGGTTACAGATTCTAAGTTCAGCTTCTTAAAATTCCATGCTAGTGCCTATATACTAATTTATAGGTTAGTAGGAGGGGAGGCAACGGAGGAATGTAGAAGAGAAGCACAATGCAGGGGAAGGGCGGGGCTGGTGAGGATAGGGGGAGAGGAGAGAGGATGTACTCGGGGGTATTTTGGGCATTCATAACACAAACTTGTTCTTAATTTCTGTGCACTTTTTGGATTGACTATATTTTAGTGGGACAGGGCGTATTTTTATTTTTATTTATTCTATATTTATCAAAGTGATACCCACAGTCTAGTTTCTATCTTTTCTTATTTGGTATGCCCTAGTCTTCCTGATTAATTATACTTTTATTTGACAAAATTTACGACAAACTACCTTTACTTTGTACCTCATATTTTATTATATTTTTTATTCAATAAATATTATTTGAGTCACTTTTCTATGTGAGAAAATACCCATTAATGGATTCTTGGCAAATGGCACTTNCCCAATATTCCTGTTATTCATATGGCTGTTTTAAATTTTGCATGTAATTGTTCCTTAATTGCTCCCTCTTCCCTCTTTGCTGCATCTCTCTTTCTCTCCCCCATTATATGTTGTAAATCTCTGTCTCTTTCCATTAATGACAAGGGAAAAAGGCAAGCAAAAATAACATTGTTTGGGCAATGAGGAGGGGCTGCACAGATTAGACACGATTCCCTTACAAACATAGGGAAAAGATCGATAACACCTAATTTTATGGTCAAAACTGAAAATCTTCAAAATTTGAAAGAAAGCCTTATTTTTCATTCTCCCTTGCATTATAATGATTGGACATATTTGAAATATCTTACTTGTCCATCTAGCTCATAATCAGAGCTTCAATAATGGATCAACAAATGGCTTCATATTTGATCAGAGGAAGTGTGTGATGGAAAGAGATGGGAGGTTGAAAACGAAGTAAACTCAGGTACTGAGGAGGGACATAAACTATTTTCATAATGGAATGAATATAAAAAAATTAGATAGTTCAATAATTAAAGTGCCAATATGACTGGAATCCAGCAATGGTTAATGTTTCACATACAAAAGTGTGTTAAAAGGTAGTTTTTATGTTATATTTGCAAAAGTAAATGTTGTAAAAGGTGCTTTGTGACAAGGTGAGGTATGAAACACTTGTATTTGGCAAATTTTCCATATGTTTACCCAATAAATTGCATACCAGTCATTATCTTCTCAAAGGGCAACAGGCCACTACGTTTGGTGTATTTTATACGCCTGGAAGTCTGCTAGGTTTTATATGATTTGGAATGGAGAGCTTTTGAAATACTTTGATTCTTTATCTGCATCTGTGTGTAAAATTGAATATGGTCTGAAGCGGATAGTAATATCATAGATCGTCTTGCTAACCTAGTTCAGAATGATGTTCCGCAATGGCCTCTCACCTATCTTGGAGTTCCCCTTGGAAGAATTCCTTTACGTGGATAGGGTAGCCAAACATTGGCTGGTAGGGTGTGTATATATTTGTGGGTAGGAGGACACACTTTTGGGTATCATTCTCCTGTACTCCCTACGTTCAACGGAGGGAGTATTATTTTTCGCTTTTCAGGATTCTTGTTAGTGTGGCAAATGGATTAGAGAGGGTGATGCGAGACTTCTTATGGTCTGGGGTAGAGGGGTGTAAGAAGGATTACCTTGTCAGTTGGGATTGGTGTGCAGGCCTAAGGGGGGATTGGGTCGTTGGTAAAACCTCTCGTTGTTGGGTAAATGGTTATGGAGTTTTCCCTTGAATCCAGATTCACTATGGCATTGAGTTATTAGGAGCAACTACGGGGTTCTACATAATGGATAAGAAGCTCATGCCGGGTTTTTGGTTTCCCATTCTTGTCCCTGCATATTCATTTCACAGATTACCTCGTCAGTTGGGATTTGGTGTGTAGGCCCAACGCTGAGGGATTTGATTGTGGGTAAAAACCTCTCGTTTGTGGGTAATGGTTATGGTGTTTTCCCTTGGATCTGTATTCATTATGGCACTAAGTTATTAGGGGCAACTACGACCTTCTACATAGTGGATGCGACGCTCTTACCGGGTTCTCGGTTTCATGCCTTCCTTGCAAATGTATTTCACATGTACCATCTTATTTCTTCCCTTTTGGTTAGGTATAAATATGGAAGTAGGCATCAAATAGGTTCTCGACGATGTGTGGCTTCCTTCTCCACCATGTTTCCCCGGGCTTACCGTTTGTTGAACATCCATGATGCACCATTGTAGTTGTTGCTTTCTACTCAGGTGCTTAGGATCTTTACTTAAGGAGGACCCCATCCATATAATTGGGCAATGGAGAAACTCATATCTTTGCTAAATGTCCTTCAACCGATTCATCTTGTTACCCGTGATGATTCTAGGGTTCGGGTGGGAGATCCAGTCGGGGTCTTCTCTTGCAAATTGTAGCTTGTCCATATTAGCCTTCTTAGTAACCTCTGTTGCCACTTGCCAACTTTATTGAAAGTCTAAGGTTCCCCTATAGGTATGTGCATATGGTTTGCAACAGGGGAGACCTGGCTGGGGTATTTCCCAGATGTTTGAGTGCTTTGCCACAGTGCTAGTGAGACCGGTGTACATTTGTTTTTGTTATATGACTTTGCATGGGCTATTTGGGTGAGACGTCTAAGTAAAGGGGACAGGGGTATGGATCACAAGGTGTTGTGGTGGTGTGCCATCTTTGTTGTTCTTTGGTTCCTTTGGTTGGAGCGAAATGTATGGATCATTCCAGAGGTCTCCAAGGCCGTCGATTTTGTGTGGACCGAGTGGTTTATCTGGCTTCGCTTTGGGCCAAGGCCGCGGGAGCTTTTAGGGTGTCACCCCTCACTGGCATTCCGCATTAGTGGGGCGACTTGTAATTAGCATTTCTTTTTGTAATTAGGTGTTGTAGTGAGGACTCCTTGTCCTCTTAGCTTGTATTTCTTGTTCAATTTTTATGAATAATTTTTTCCTTATCAAAAAAAATATAATGGAATATAATTACTGCAGGTGGTCTGATCTTCTTGATACTGTTCGAACAATGTTGCCATCAAAAGCATGGAATAGCCTCTCTCCAGATCTGTATGCAACTTTTTGGGGTTTGACACTGTATGATCTTTATGTCCCTCGGAGTCGTTATGAGTCTGAAATTGCAAAGCAGTATGCTGCACTGAAGGCTTTGGAAGAGCTTTCTGATAATTCAGGTTCTGCAATTGCTAAGAGGAAAAAAGACAAAGAGAGGATACAGGACTCTTTGGATCGTCTGACCAGTGAACTCCAAAAGCACGAGGAGAATGTCGCATCTGTTCGTAGGAGGCTTGCTAGTGAGAAGGACAATTGGTTGAGTTCCTGTCCAGATACATTAAAGATTAACATGGAGTTTTTACAGCGTTGTATTTTCCCGCGGTGTACATTCAGCATGCCTGATGCTGTTTACTGTGCAATGTTTGTCCACACTCTTCATTCCCTGAGAACACCCTTTTTTAACACAGTGAACCATATTGATGTTCTCATCTGTAAAACCTTGCACCCAATGATATGCTGCTGTACTGAGTATGAGGCTGGTAGGCTCGGCAGGTTTTTATTTGAAACACTCAAAATTGCCTACTATTGGAAGGTAATTAATTCTAAACACATCAATTTTTTGTTTGATCTCCAGATAAATCTTATGTTGCTCATCATTCATTTTCAGAGCGATGAAGCCGTGTATGAACGTGAATGCGGTAACATGCCAGGATTTGCAGTCTATTATAGATATCCAAATAGTCAGCGAGTTACATATAGTCAGTTCATTAAGGTGAGTTTGGATAACCTATGGTTCTATTGGTTTCTCTCTGTTCTATGTTGTTGTTCAGAATCTTAAATAATCCTTTTTTTTTTAATAATAATATTTAAAATTTACATGTAACTGTTGTTCACGCTTCTGATTCAGGCTGTTTTCTGTGTCTCTCTATATTACGTTTAGCAATTGGAATCCATATTTAATTTATTTGATTAAAAGAAGGCTTGAGTTCAGAACAAATTTAGCTATTAAATTTGATCTCGGGCATTTTCATGCTCATTTTTCTTTTCTATTTTATGTGCCTGTTGCCCCAAGATTGCATTATATGTCTGAATTGCACAGTGGATTGAATTTCTAGTCTCTGAGTCACAGGAATTCTTCTGTTTCTAGTTCTTACTTCCTGCATTCGAAACAGTTTAACACCGCCGTTATACTAGGCTGACCCATAAACAATGTCAGTTTTTGATTAAAATGGGTACAATGTGCTCGAGACTTCTCCAACAGCCTCTAATTGAATTCTTTCTTAATTCAACCAACTAATATCATCATCAACTAAATGCAAGTCAAGGATAACTTTGGAAGTTTATACATTTTTGTTGAATTATCATCCTAAATGCTTAGTTGTATACTCCTGTGTACATGGGAGGCATATTTTGTTGAGTTTGTTACAGGAATAATATATCCAGGTAGTTTGGCACCCTATGTGTTGAAGATTATGAATCTGCTTGCTAATGACTAGCAGGCTTCTGAACCTTTGTTTCATTCTTGAATTTTTTTCCAGTTTCCTGTTTTGCCTTTTGGGATACAGAACTTTGACAACCACAGTTTTCTGCTTCTGAATACATAATTTTTCAGGATGTGTAAACTTTTCCATTGTCAATGTCACGCCTAAAATTTCCGGTCTGTGTCCCCCTAGGTGGGTCCTTGGATGGGATTTTAGCTTCGTTCTTCCTGCGGGAGAGATGCAGGGGTTAGGTCTAGTACAATTCCGTTTGATTCTTAGTTTTAAAAAAGCGTGCTTAAGCGCGAGTCGCACAAAGGCGCCACAGTCATCGTCTCGAGAAGGCCCTGGCGCCGCAATTCGAGGAGGTGCACCTAGGCGCACGCCTCAAGGCGCATCGGATGAAGCGTGAGGCGTTGCGCCACACACGCCTCTCTGACTTTATGTAGGGCTCAGTGCTAACGAGAGGGGGGGTAGAAGAATTGAGCTAGAACATGATAAACCGTCGTAAATTTTACAAATTGACTCTTAGCTGGACTACTTAACCTGCTTTCGAGCAAAAGCCCCAAATTAATTGAGGTGAATTTCTTCTAATTGAAACCTAGGTTAGATAAGAACCCTGAATCACAATTTGCATGAAAAGCACAAACTGAAAGTTGCCCATCACTGTCTTCAAGACAGAAGTTGCCAGCCAAGACTTTCCGAATATCCCTCTCGACTCGCCGGCCCATCCATCCAGCTATCGTCATCTGCGTTCTTCTCAACGGCTTCATCAGTAGTTTCATTTTATCTCTTTATTTTTTCAAGGTGAGTTTGATTTAACCTTCTCACTGCCTGCTTTCTCTTTCTTCGAAGTGTACCCCATATGACAATATGCCAGCTCTTAGAGGAATCACCTTGTCAGTTGGGAGTTCGTGTGTAGGCCTAAGGCGAAGGAGGAGGAGGAGTCTAGGTCTAGATCGGTTGGTGTGTAAAAAGATCTTGCTGGTGTGCAAGTGGTTATAGTGTTCTTTGAAACCCAATTCCCTATGACACCGAGTTATTAGGAGAAGTATGGTCTTTAGTCACAAGCAGTTGATGCTCTAGCTGGCTTTTCGGTCTCGGATGCTTGCCCGTGGAAATTCATTTTTCAAGTATCCTCTTTTTTCTTTCCCTTTGCCCTTGGAAATTCATTTTTCAAGTATTCTCATGTGATATAAAGTGGATAACGGACATTCAATATCGTTCTAGGAGGATGTGTGGAAGGGGATTCCTCATTCTTTTTTCTCGGTGTTCATCAGTTGTCTACTCTTCATGGTGCACCAGTCGGTGTCATTGCCTTCTACTGTGATAGTGCCGGTACCTAAGATCTTTATTTACATAGAGCGCCATATGATTGGGAAATCGAGGACCTCACTTCTTTGCTTAGCCTTCTTTATAACGCTCATCATATTGCCACTAGCGACTCTAGAGTTGAGTCTTCTCTTATAAATCCTTACTTTTTTTATCTGTGTATTCTTCTCGTTATCCTTTGTTTCCACTTGATAGTTTCTTTTGGAAATCTAAGGTTCCCCTCAAGGTGTGCGGTTTTGTCTGAGAAAGGTGAACACTTGTGATATGTTCCAGTAAATGTCTTCCCGGGTGTGTGTTTGCCAACGTGCTAGTGAGAAGTGTTTGCATCAGTTCTTGCACCGTTACTTCGCATGTCTATCTACTATCTAGGGGATGTGCCTTGGAAGCAGGGGAGAGTATTTTAGTTTGCATTTTTACATGTTTCATAATTAAATTTCTCCTTTCTAAAAACAAAAAAAAAAAAAAAAAAAATACAAAAAAAAAAAAAAATACAAAAAAAAAATGAAAAAAAATGAAAAAAAAATGAGAAATGAAAATATTTTGCAATTTACCCCCTCAAGCCTTCAAAATGTCTTTTTTTCCTCTTTGGACAAGTAACTTTGTAGAGCATTTCTAGGGACAAAATAGTTGTCTTAGGCAGCCCAAGAGTGTTAACTTACATAAAACTATCTTGAAAGGTGGTTTTGTAACATACAAGTTGTAGGAGATGGTTTCCTAGAACATTCTATTATATTTTAAAAGGTGGTTTGTACTAAAAACTCTTTCTTATTTCTTTTATAATTGCTGCATCTAATTTAAACATTTCGAATATTGATGTTCTTGATACTTCTATCTTTTTTTTTTTTTTTTTTTTNTTTTTTTTTTCATGACCATACTCATTTCCTATACTCTATGTTACCTAGACTCAGCTTGAAGTGTATAACATGGATATGTATCCAAGTGTCAGACTCGGCAATATTTTGCCTGTGTTTAGCCTAAAATGAAGTGTCGAGTATCGGTACCTATGTGTAAGTGTTGACTGTCCTGGTACTTTTGGTGAAATGAAGAGTCCTGGTAACATAGCCTATACTCCTCCATGCTGCAGAGGATCTAATTAACAGCTTGACTTTGTCATGGACGGTGAGAATAAAGTATTATTTCGAAATCTGTGTGATTTAATTGCAATAGAAGATTGAAAATTTTAGCTCAATACGCACTAAAGCTTATCTGTAACCGCAATACTTTCCTTCGTAGCTGGTATCTTGGTATTTTATCAAAATAACAGATTTTAGGGGTTGTTTGGTTTGCATGGGAATTAAGTTCGCAGTTAGTTTGACTTCACATTAGTTAATTGTATAGTAAACTTTTTGGTAAATTATGAAAGTTTAGTTTCACCTCATCAGTTGTACTCACGAAACAATCATAAACATGCGATTGGCGCCGCGCGCGCGCGCACACACACACAAAGTTATCAGTCATACTTCAAAGGCATGCGAGTGATGACAAAGCATGCCGGAAAAGCTTGTGGTTGTCTTTAGGGTCAGTCCTTACTCCATGGAGCATTTCTTAGTAACACATAGCTTGTATGGAGGCCTTGGGTGTAACACTATCATTTTTGTCTTGTCTAAATTTAAAGATGATTGATTAAATCTCTCTGTATGTTAGAGGATATGTGAGTCATCTTTTATTTTTATTTTTTTTGAAGGTTCATTGGAAATGGAGTCAAAGAATCACCCGATTGTTGATACAGTGCCTGGAGTCAGCAGAGTATATGGAAATTCGTAATGCTCTGATCATGTTGACGAAAATATCCAGTGTGTTTCCAGTTACTAGGAAGAGTGGGATTAACATTGAGAAACGAGTGAGTTATCAGGGAGTCAGACATAATGTGATTATATTTCTTGTTTGATTAAAAAAAAATATAATAACTTACCTTTGCTGTAATTCTACAGGTGGCGAAGATTAAAGGTGATGAAAGAGAAGATTTGAAGGTTCTAGCTACTAGTGTTGGGGCTGCTTTGGCTGCTAGAAAGGTAAAATATGCAATGGAAACGGTCTGTTGTTTTGATTGCTAGCTGTGTCTGACATCCCTGGCCCATTAAAAAAAAAAAAAAAAAAAAAAAAAGAAGTCTCAAAACAAGAGAAAGAATGTCAGTTATATGCTTGGGTGAGTAAAAGCAAATCGGACAGCGGAGGCATAGGCATAGCTTTTTATGTGTTCGGGTAACCATGTGCTAATTTATGGCTCTATTTACTTACTATATTGTCTGGCATTAACAGCCTTTATGGGTCACAGAAGAAGAATTTGGGATGGGTTACGTTGAACTCAAACCTGCACCATCAACTGCTCTCAAGTCTTCCACAGGTAACGGTTCTGGAGTTGGTGTTTCTCGAAGTGAATCCAATGGGGGAAGAGTGGCCTCTGAAGCTCAACCATTGGATTCAGGGAATTCCCAGAAAGACCAAACATCTCGAACTAAGCCCATCGATGGAAAGTTTGAAAGGCCAGAAAGTCTTACAGGAAATGCAAAGCTAAAAGGTAGCTCAATTGCAAATGGCCCAGATGGGCTGACAGCAGGTGCACAGCTTGCGGTATCAAGATCATTTGAAAATCAGAAGTACGTAGATGACCCAAACAGGACTGCGGAAGAAAACGCTGCCAAAGTAACAGCAAAGGCATCTACTGAAAGTGAGGTATTACTTAGGTTGTCCTTAAATTGTCACATCAGTATTTGTGTAATGTTTTTATCAGTGAGGGTGGTATTTCGTGTCGTTGTGTTTCAGTTGGTTGACCTTGTTTATCGTAGTAGTCATTCTGTCTACAGAATTGGGATGCAGTGTTCTCATCTATCTTGGGAAACCAGCGAACTAGACACCATATTATTTTTGGCTTCAAGTCCCACCGCTGCTGAAAATCTTCTTGCCATAGTATATTGGTGACTCCTCTCCAATACAACCTTGCTCTGCTGCCCCTCTCTACTTTGAGCTTTTGGGGATTTGCAAAGAGATATACTTCCTCCAAGCCTCAGTCAGCCCCCCTCATTCTTCACATGACCAAAACAAAGAGTCTACTTTCAAATCGTTATAGTCTGTCTTATATGAGAACTAAATATCGAGTTACATAATTTTTGAAACCAAAAGTTCAAGATTCAGTGCCCTGACCCTATACTGTGAACTGTGGACCTTTGAGGCGGAGAAATTTGAAATACTAATTAGGTAATATGTTGACCTCATGTCAATCAATTGAATTGGATAGTTTATACAGACAATAAATATTTTGAGAGGGGAAGAGTGATATGGAGAGAGATTGGGGTTATGGAGGGGCAGATGAGTGGCAGAGGGGGTGTAGCACCCTGCCCAGGATTTGAAAGGCATCTTCTTATCCCGAAAAAGTAGTTATCAAAGTGTGGCTTCAGAAGGCCTTCTGCCAAAAACTTTTATACTTTCTTCCCAGAATCTGAATATCAAATGCTATTCCCATAAAAGCTGCAGATGCTGCAGAACAATTGATAACTAGGCTTCCCTTCATTCTTCCGTGATTCACACGAGGCAATGTAGATTTTTTTTTTTTTTTTTTTTTTTTTTTTTACCATGGTCCCATCTTGCTATAAGCAGCCTAGAGATTTCAACTAATATGATCCCGGCAAAGATAATACTAGTGTGAAAACTGATGGGAGAAATGGATAAAAAGGGAGAAAACATAGTTGAATACCTGTTCTTTTTGAAACCGAATTCATACTCAATTGTCATTGTTATTATAGTTCTAAGGAAATGATGTCTGTTCCAACAGTAATCTGGTTGCGTTGCTTTTATCCACTTCTAAGTGTATCCGTATTGCCATGGCGTAATAGCCCTTGTTTTTACCATCCCCTTCATGTCATTGATCTGTCTTCATGTTGCAAGACGGGGTTTTGAAACATGATGTCAAGATCTTGACATTGTTGCTAGGCTTCCTAGGGCAAAAAAAAAAAAAAGTTAGATGGTTTTAAAATAGATGAAATTATGGTTTAGAAATTAATGTTCGTTATTAATGCTATGGATGCATGTAGTTACAATGACATAATGATAATATTGTGCTGTGCTATGGTGTTTTTTTTTTTTTTTTT
>BSSO01000961.1:0-27065 GCA_030267885.1 Mesembryanthemum crystallinum
TACGTTTGGCAATTTTTTTGTCCTGCGTTTAGCGCGTTTTTATTACAAAAGCAGAGTTTAAGTTTCATAGCTATCATCCAATCACAGAACAATTCCTCAACATCGCAAATCAAAACAAAACAAAAAAACATCCAATTTTAAGACAAACATAATCAAATTAAACAACAAATAATTCAAATACCAAGCTTGTAAACCATAATATCTCACCTGATTTTTAACAGGGGTAACAGCGCCATGATCTCTCCAATCAAAATCCTTAGGAAGATCATTCGTCGGCAACGTCGGCGCGTTGTTAGCATCAGCCGGAACCCTAATCTTCCTCTTACCTCCCTTCAATCCAAGGTACCTCTGACGAAACTCCCTCGGAGTTAGGTCAGAGAATTGCGTGACGCCATGGGAGGCCGAAGGGTCGAGCATCTGGTGCTTCTTCGCACGTCGAAGATTCGCCTTGAAGATGGAGAATCGAAGATCATGCTCCTCCTGAGAGCCGTACCTCTTTCCGAACTTCGACTTGAAGAGAGAGAAATGATGGTCGGCGTTCAACAGGAGATCATCGCCAGCAGCATCTCCGATGGAATCTCCGGCGGAATCTCCGACGACTTGCCGGATGATGGCGTCATCATCGGAGGTGGCGGTAGCGGCTATGGCGGAGGAGAGAGAAAGAAGGGAGAGGAGAGAGAGAGTGAGGAAGAGTGGAGGAGAAGCCATTGGAGGAGAGTTTGGTTTGGGTGGAGTGTTGAGAATTTTTGGTTGTGGTGGGATGGCCTATAAGATGGGGAAGAGGTGAGAGGGAGAACCGATGAGATCTTGACACGTGGCTGTTGAATGATTCCTGGCCTTTGATTGGGGAAAGGGATTGGGATATTTGGTGTTGAGTGAGTGAATTTACTAGATTGGCCTTAAGATTTTTTTGTTTGCACGTTTTTATATTAGAGCCAGTGGTGCGTCACTGTTTGATTCTTGCACGCAATGTGCTTAGTCAAGTTTAATTTTTAGAAAAACTCTTTAACTTTTTTATTTAAAATAGTTTAAAATTTCTAATGATGAATTAAATTGTATAGTGATATTGCGTTTAATAAAATAGAGGTTATATAGGTCATTATCATCTTAATATTGGTACAATAGGCCATTGACATTGAAGATTGTTCTTATAATTAACGCTTTGTTTTTTTCATGCTATTTTTGTTGATATTTATTGTTTAATTATTTATTTTTGTTAACTTTTGTTGACTTTCGTTGATTTTATTGATTTTTGTTGATTCGTTAGATTCGGCAAAGAGCGACTTGGTTGATTTTTGCTAATTTTTGTTGACTTTTGCTGAAATCAACAAAAATCAACAAAAATAAGTTGAAGAGAACAAAGCCTAAAAAATACTATTGCTAAGTTACACTATCTTATCACATAATTGGATATGTCTTTGTGTTTTCTATATTTTAGATCCATGTACATGTTTGAAAGGATAGTGTTTTAGTAATTTTAGACCATCTGTTTAAACAAAACTAACACTATAAGTTGAAAATTTCAACCTTTTTTTATTTAAGTTTGCGAGCTAGCACCATATTTTGCCTCTACGTGTAGCACAAAGTAAGAGTACTCAATTCATATGAAACTTTGAAAGAAAAATCATTACAAAATTTTAGAGTGATTGCATAATAATATAGGACATTCCAACAATTTCAAAAGTTGCAACTACAATATAATTTTAAAATCACACACAATACTCTGAAGGTCACCAATAACTATGTACAATTATCTGTAATAAGGTTGTTTTGCTATGAAACCGTTACACATAACATAAGTATTGCTCTTTAGTACTTTTACATTTTGAATTAAACTTAAATAAGTGTTTTTTTTTTTCTTAAATGATGCCCAGAAGTTCAGAACGACCCGACCAACTGATAACCATTAGCCATGACCCTCTAACATGCGCCAGGCTGTGTCAGGTATGACAGCTGTCTCCTTTATGTTTTTTTGCTTTCCAACAGCTGGCAAACGCAGTGTTTGGGATAATGGGCCATGCTTCAACTTCTCAAACACATTGTTTCAACCTGCACCGAGGTAATCCGGGTACTGTTCAAATGGGGCGTCCAATTCAAAGGTAGGGCAGTGGGCTGCCCAATTTTGGTGTTGGGGCAACAATAATTTTGGTGCCCTACTCTTTTGTCCTCATCATAGTAGGAATATTATTAAGTCAAGACTCTTTTAAACTCACCATAGTATGTACTTTAAGAAGCGAAGGAGGATAAAAAGATAACCCACTAAGCTAACATTTAACAACCTTGGGTTTTTAAGCTTAAATAAATAATCTGGAATAATTGAGGGATATTTTATGGTGTTTAGAATATATTTTTTTACAAACATAGAAGTGCAAGCAAGTGTTTAACCTTATAGTAGTAGGTACTCCTAGCTATAGGTAGGACTGTAAGAAGGAGAAGGGCGTTGGATAAGTTGAGAAATAGTGTATCTGTATGTGGACAAGTTTTGTTTGTTATTATGTCAGAAATTTCTTTGAATGAGGGGCAATAATGGATTAATCATACAATCCACGTCACTACCACCACAAAGCTTCTCGCTTAAGATACAACGACATCGTATAAGATGGGTGGGTCCTGCAAAACAAAATTATTACTCCATTAGATTATCAGTTTATTTATTTTATTTCTGGACTCTTTCCGGCTAACCGGTGAGTGTGACGGACGATTTCCACTCTACCTAGTGACGTGTTCAAGATAATCCCCACTGGAGAGGAATATTCATCTTTTGTTTATTTTAATCGTTGAATTACCAGATGGGTATTTTTTATGACCACCCTTCGACACTTGGGTATTTTAAAAATCTCCGTTGCCAAATGAGTATTTTTAATGGACCAAAAGCGCATATGAGTCCAAAAATTTACCGCCGGTGCCCAATAGTTTAGTTATCCTATTTCTTTGATACTGAATGCATTTCCTTATTACGTTTTTTCACCTAAAATCACTTTAATCTCCCAAAAAACACCCCTAACTCCCAATTTCCATGAGGAGGAGAGATGAAAAAAAAGAGAGTTAGGGAGGTTTTTGGGGGATTAAAGTGACTTTCGGTGAATAAAAGTAATAAGGAAATGCTTTTTGGTATAAAAAAAATAGGATAAATGAATTTTTGATCACCGGTGGCGAATTTTTGGTCCTATATGCGCTTTTGGTCCATTAAAAATACTCATTTGGCACCGAAGTTTTTTTAAATACCCAAATGGCGAAGGGTGGTCATAAAAAATACCCATCTGGTAATTCGGCGTTATTTTAATCAATCAATAATTACAAATTTCCAAATGCAATAATAGTCCCACCATGTGATTTAGGAATTGGATTAAAATTTAAAAGTCACCCTTAAAACTCTTAAAGTCATGTTAAACCTTTGATGTCGCTCATAGATTCATAGCTAAATTAAGAAGTCATTTATAACACTTATCAAATCACTCATAAACTATCTAAATTCACCCTTAGTCCTTAAACTTTAATTTGCTTAAAGTCACCCTTGTATTAGATTTGTTACACGCTAAGACTGTTGGGCCAAATACTAGCTCCATTTTTTCGTTTTCTCGCGCGTTTGAAGAGGACTTATGAATGGTTAAGGATGTGTTCATTTCCACTTACCAGTACTACATTCAGTTCAGCTCGATTCAAATATCCAATTCATTTCATTTCAATTTTGTTCTGCAACTTACTTTTTCTCACATATTACTATTCATTCATAACACATTCAATTGTGCAACTTAAGATGTGTTCATTTCCCCTTATTCAATCCCATTTAAGTTCAGTTTAATTCGGGTCATAACAATTCACTATTCATCTCATATATTACAATTTCATTTAGTGCCCATTCATTTTAATTCAGGTACTTTCAGGCAAAATAAACTCACTCTTAGACTATGTTGTCCTCACCTTATTTTTACATCAATTAGTTCAATTCAGTGCAATTATGCTTAGCTCATTTCATTTTAGTTCATAGGAACTTAACATTTAAAAAACTTTTTATTCAAATATAATTTCACGATAATACATTTAACATTGGAAATATTTCATTAAATACTTTCAAATAATTCCAATGTTTGAAGTGGAAATTATATTTCGAAAAGCATACAGTTTCTAGAATATTAATTATTCCTAACCATTGAGAAAATTATCTATACTTTGGCTATGTTTAGCAAAACTAGCCAAACCTAATAAGATAGTTTAGGGTAAAAAATATAGTTCAAAGTCGTCTTAAAATAGTAAACACTAGCTGAAAAACTACCCCGAGGTGAAAAAAGCTTATTTAGCTAGCTTCTCAAAAATTAGCTGAAAAAGTTCAAATTGAGAGATAAAAGGTGAAAATAGTTAGATAAACTATTTGGTTGTTGAGAGAATAAGAAATTAGCTAATGGATAAAAAGATAGCTGGAGCTGAAAAGGTATCTGATTTTTGCCAAATACACCCTTTGTCACCTTATCCCCTTTGTTGTCCCTCTTCCTTTGACGCTCCCTTTCTCTCATTAAATTTAAACCCTAGCTAAATACAAACACCCTTATTTATTAGTAACAGCTTTTGATTGGTTGGCCGCTTGTCCCGTATTGTACCCTCACTATTCTCCATTTTCCCTTTGTTTCGTATTTCTGCAATGTTGGTCACAATAACCACCGTCACTATCCCCATTGCATCCTCTCTTGCTTCGTCAACAAAGTTATGGTGGAAGGTGATTGTCTTCACCGTTATCCAAGTCGTCGAGGAGTTGGGTAGTGGTCTGAGTAAGTTCTAGTTATTGGTAATGTCTAAGTTTTCATTGTATGGTTTAGAGTCACATAGGTATGGAGGGTAATATTGTAACTCATGTGCTTGCTGCGCACATCAAGCCCTGGGAGAAGATTGTTGTTTTGGGGAGTCAAATTTGACGCTATCGCGTTTGATTCTGCTCATTTATCGATGAACTGATAAAGCCATGCGATGTTATGATAAAAAGACGAGGAAATAACTAAAACCGATGCATTTACCAATTTTTATTCAAAGACAAGTTTTGAATTATATTGTGAAAAATTATTAGGCTATAGCTACTATATCACATTAGTAAGGGAAGTCCTTTTGACCACCGTACCATGTAGATTCAAAAGTTTTCGAAAGTTCAATTAAATCGCCCTTTAAATGCCAATATATGTGATTATACTATCAATCCGAATCATAAATTACATCTGAAAATCTCACCGACTACCTGAAAACATAGATTCTAAAATTCTCAAAAGATCAACTAATATCAAACCTAAATAAATAACCCCACACTAAATTATATTATTGGCCGAAATCACAAATAACGTATGACAAACATCAATCACCTATGGATCCCTTGCCCATATTGTGTGTCCGGCCCGGTTTGTTATTGGGTACACCATCATTCATCCCGGGTTGGCTGCAGTGCGAATCCTACTCCACCATCTTCTGACAACTAGAAACAGAAACACAGAAGAAAAGAATTGAAAGCAAAAGAAAAAACAAAAAAACCAAACACAAAGCTCTTGAAAAGTTTCAAAGTCACAACTCAGAAAACCGTAGTCTCCTCCTTTGTTGCCCCCAACTTCTTCATCATCTTCATCATCTTCATCTTCATATTGCAGAAGCTTTGGAGAGAGAAAGAGGGAGAGCTCTAATGGAGGAAGATCAGAGCAGCAGCAGCAACAACGGAGGAGTAGACACAGCGAAAGCAGAGAGATCGGTGTGGTTGATGAAATGCCCACTCGCCCTCTCTAAGTCGTGGCAGTCACGCACCGCCACTTCCGATCCTCAGCCACTCGCTAAGGTCGTTCTCTCCCTTGATCCTCTTCGCTCCGACGATCCCTCAGCCGTTGAGGTTCTTTTCTTTTCTTCCTTTTTTTTTTTTTTTGGGTATTTTTCTGTGTTACAGTTTATGTGCCCTTTAATTTGGCTGATGTTTGAGCTGAATTTTGAATATTCAATTCGAACTGGGTGTTCTGGGATTTTAGTTTCTGTTTGATTCAGTTTTAGTGGAACTAATCTGGGTCCTTAGATCGTTTCTAGACATGCTGTGTAGTGTGAATAATAATATTATTGTAAATAATTAGATGCCTAATAATGAGGAAAAGTAAAGTTCATTGTGTTGGAATATTGGAGCTATGAGTTAAAGAGACAATGGTTTATATATAGGTCCCTTGAGAATTTAATTGACGAAATTCCCAAATTGCTCTCTGTAAAGAAAATTTTATAAAAGGAGTTGGGAAAATGGCAGTTCATGTATCTTTTGGTAGCATCCTAATTCCAAAGTAGAGATGGTGAGTACTTCTATGATTGAACCCTTTAGGATTCAGGTATTGTTAAGGGAGTTAAGCCATGTTTTTTGATAGTAGATTGTTTATATACTATCACTATTTGGGGCGGGGTGGGGATGGCAAGAGGTGGGTTTTTTGGGAAAGTGTGTGTATGTGGGGGGGGGGGGGGGGAGTTGAATTGGAGCGGCTTGGATCTGTATGACCACCGAATGTATATATAGACTTGAATTATGTATTAACTGTTGTGTTCTGTTTATATATGGTCTAGTTATGTGTCCTTCGTGTTTGTTGAATGTCGAGCAGTTCACAATGGAGATGAATGGCGCAGAAAGGGGTCCGAAGAGCTACTCACTCAATATGTTCAAAGACTTTGTTCCTATGGCTATTTTCTCGGAGAATCAAGGTGAGGGTTAATGATAATGTTCAACTTATGTGAATTTCTATTTCTTGTAGTTGTGTTTTCTCTGGGTGTTGCTCTTTCTCAATCTCTCACATTTATTATGGTTATTGTTTTTTCTGGTTTGGGTCTGATACTCCAATTATTTTTAGTGGGTTGGCGGTTATGATTTTAATGTTAAACTCTAGTGTGTCGAAAGCTGTAGCTATTTAGCTGATCACTGAATTGTAAATTGAGTTATCATTTTATCCTGGTTTGGTTCGGTCAATATAGTGGGCTAGGTTCAGCTTTCTGACGTTGTAGCTTAACTGTCTTGATTCTGTATATTCATGTTTGTTTCTGTTTGATCTGAAATTTCTTTTTTCTTGATCCCAATGTGCTCGACTTCGCTGCCCTATCTTATGGTCCAATTCTGCTGACAATGAGTGCTGAGGGGGTAATGTTTTCCCGAAAAGTGATGAAGGGTGTTATAAGATGGGTTTGTCAGAATATGTAAGTAGGAACAGATTTGGTGTCGGATTAGATGAGAGAGGAAGGTAGAAAATAGGTTTTTAGCTAAGGCTTATTAAAAAGAATAGATGTGTGATGAGTCTTCTGGCAGAATCATTCAAGTTTGACAGTTTAGAGTATGGCTATGTGCTGTGAAGTTGCCAGAAGAAATGAATAGTATAGTAACTGGGGACAAGAGTCGATGGCAAAGTATTAAAGAAGTATGTATTTGTAGAGCCTGATAAGGATTTTGAACCGAGGTGCAATTTTACTGAATTTTAGGATGAGTACTTTGTGCAATTAGGTTACCTAATATTGATTGTGCTCAGTTTCCTAATTCTATCCTAGGTTCTTAATCTATAAAAGGAACCTGGTTATTTAGTCCATTGTAAGATTGGTTGTGGTTTCTCTACTACTTGTTTTTTAAGGACTTTCAGCACAAAATTGTCGTGTCTTGATTCACTTCTCACCCTTTTTTCTTGTTGTGTATGTGCAATAGTTGATCCTAACAAAGAAATTGATATTTAACCTCAACTGGCGTGTCATCTCTCCCAGCACTCTCCTAGGGGTGTTTGCCACATGGGTTAAGTGAGGCAAAAGTGCATTACTTTCTCAGGTGATGCTTCACTGCTTTCGATGTGCTTTTGCCACGAGTAATCGCTCCTACCAGAAAGCCCAATCTCTCTTTCTCTCTCTCTCTCTCTGGACACAAAATATTGCATGAACTTGGCTCATACGATAAGCCAAGTGAGAGTCACCCGTTTGAGGTGAAGAAGTCACCCTCACTCCTTTAAAAGTGGGAGTCACCTCTCTAAAGTGTAATAGTCACCCCTCTAAAGTTGACCAACTCCATGCAAGACTTACTCCTCTCTTTATTATCCTTGTTGTTATCCTCCTCAAATCCTCATTGAGATCCACATCATGCTACTATTGATCATTGTTGGCTATTAGAGAATGTCCATGACAGGCACTCATGTTTCCCACTTGGAAAGGGAGATAATAAAACCATCTGAGCATATAACTAGTAGTTTGATTATATCTGCCACCTCTACAGGCTGCCTGTCATCACTGATTGCCCTTGTGAAACCTTGCTTTTAGTCTTTTACCATTTCGTTGTTTTCCTTTCTTTTTGGGTGTGGGGTGGGGATGGATTTGATGTCCTGCCCCTTTCTTTTGAGCTCCACTTTTCAACTCCCACTGATTCATTTCACTTATCAGTAGCATACCAGAAAAGGTTGTATTTTTTTGAAACTTTCTCACTTATAGTTTTCTCTTCTTTTCAATTACTGGGTCTGCATCAAATAAAATGAAAATGATCTTTCGCAGGGTTTGCTACTATTCTATCATTAATGTAGTAAACTATGTAATTCACTACGATTATCTTATTACGGTTTTGGTTTTTAGATAGTAAATAATGTGTATTAATTTCACTACTGAGCATATAGGTACAAGATAATAAGAAATCACCGGGTGCATGCCAGGTTCAGAAACTCAATCACAAACCACAAAGTTCTCAGTTACTCAACGTCACAGTTTCTGTGGGTAGTACTTTCCACCTAGAGCATCTTTAAGCTTTTGTTATTCCTTGGAACCTGGCCTCAGACATGAACGGTATGCAACTAACAGAAATGGATGATTTTCCTTCTGCAAAAATCTCCTGATATTTTGTTCACCCCACAAAGCCTTTACAGTCCCCGCCAATGCTACTAGAGCAACAGAAGTGTGCATGTTTTCTTACCTCTCATAGATTTGCTGAACCATGGAATCAGCTTTTCCGCGCTTTGCCACTGCTCGACAAGAATTTATGGCCTATTTTGTATTCTTCCCTTTTTGCATTTCCATGTTTCCCAACTTTTCAACATGACATTTCCGAGTTCCTCGTTTGTGCGTTTCTGTTTTCCGGTATCTGTTGTCATGCAACACAGCTTGTCATAAAACATGCTCAGCAGGGACACAAATATTGGTCATAGCTAATATGTGCACAGTAGTATGGAGCTCCTTGAATAGGTAACCATTGTAGTAGCAAATGAAGACCAGCCAACCCGTTTCCAATGTAATATCAGGTATATCATTAACTATTTTTATCATAACCCAGCTCAATCTTATACTTTGCAAGAGTATAATGACTCATCAAGAGCTGAAGAGAAACTCTAAAATAAAAAATATTCCTAAATGTCCAGCATGCTTGCTTGGAGCTGTCCATAGTCTGCACCTCTTTATTAGTATGCATGAAGCCATTGAACCCATTATTCTGTTTTAATCAACAGACAAACCACACGAGTTTGTAAGAGTTGCTCCAAATCTGCAGATCAAATGGCCAATACCCCCTTCTTCTCGGGTTGACCAGACTAATTTTTCATGAAACTCAGACATTCAATTATTTAGCCGTGCTCTGCTACTTCTGATTTTCATTCATGTATGCTTAATGGGTTATATATGTAAAATTGAATTGAGTTTCTCTTTAGGCAGGCTTGCAGTGGAAGGCAAGGTTGAGCATAAATTTGACATGAAGCCTCAAAATGAGAATTTTGAAGAGTACGGGAAGATGTGTCGTGAAAGAACAAATAAGTCAATGATCAAAAACAGACAAATTCAGGTAAAGGCATAGGCATTGTTCCCTTTCTTGTTGCTACTTCTCTCTGCGTTCCCTATTGATCCGGCAACCTAAGTTGGTTTCCTTGATCTATGTACAGGTGATCGATAATGACCGTGGAGTGCACATGCGGCCCATGCCTGGATTGGTAGGACTCGGTACCAACAACAAGGTATGGGGGCGTCTTCCGCAAAGCTTTTGAGTTTATTGGACCATGTTACATGTTTGTATGTTACCATGGTCTTTGTTGTATGTCTGAGCACATTTATTACTTGTTCAGAAATTTGGGCTTTGTTGAGAGTACTGCAGTGCAAATTTTAGAATAGAGTTTGAAACACATTCAGTAGCTCATAAACGGTTGGTAACGGGTATAATCTGTTCTACATCAATTTAACAAATGGTCACGTGTTTGCCTCATATCATCTGCAGGATAAGAAGAAAACAGCACCAGTAAAACCCGTAGAGATGAAGAGAACCAGAAGGGACCGTGGAGAGCTGGAGGATATCATGTTTAAGCTGTTTGAAAAGAAACCTAACTGGGCATTGAAGCAATTGGTCCAAGAGACAGATCAACCTGCTGTAAGTATACCTTCACTAGTTCTTTTTTTACCCAGTGGAGCTGGAGCTTATATACCTATTGGAGCCTAAGTTTAGAGACACCAAATCTGCTAAAGCCGCAATCACCTATGTGAGCCAAACATTAAGGGCACACCTAGACGCCAAGCCTAAAAATCAGTAGAAAAGATACTCAAATCCCTAAATCCACTTGAAGAAGACGCCTTAGCTGTCTTACGTTGCAGACCATCAATTAGCTAATAGCACCATGCTGAGGGATAACTCAAACCCCCTAAAACACTTGACCAATAGAGAAACCTTGCTGAAGCACCATCATACACCTACCCTCCACCATTTCCAATATTTCTTTGCCCCTCAATGTATTATACAGATCCTTTACATGGTCCCGTAAAGTGTTGAGTTATGACAACCCCCTTCCAAGGATGGTACATCTGATATAACCAATGTTGAACAGCATTTTCAAGGGTGTGGTAAATGTCATGCTAATTGGAGAATTACCCTTTTCAGCTTTGCTTCTCTGTCATAGCGTTCTAGTGCAGGGTCATAGTGCACTCTGGCTGTGTCATTTCTTAGTTATCATTCAGTTCAGGTTTTACATTTTCTATCACATAATACTGTTCCTTTAATTGAGTTCGGTTCTGAACCAGTTGAAATAAACAGAGCGTAGTGGCTTTGTGCTAAGCTTTTCAAGAGCTATAGGAAAATAGTCTTGCATAACATCGGGGGGCCATTTTGATACATGATTTTATCATAAATATATTCTACCCTGTTTATCAGTAACGATAATGATATCAGGAATCATGATGCTATTTGCTCTACATTTTAGATCATGAAAATAACCCTCTTATTCTTGTTTTCTCCAGCAATTTTTGAAAGAAATACTGAACGAGCTGTGCGTATACAACAAAAGAGGAACAAATCAAGGAACATACGAACTTAAACCTGAATACAAGAAAGCAGTGGATAACCCAGGCACTGACTAAGTTATTTCCTCATCCTATACAATACTTAATATGTATCATGGATCTGACATTGTAGGAAATACTTTCCAAGGTGACTGGTCTGTCTATTAGAAGGCAAAATTAGTTTCTTTGCTTGGCACCTAATTTCACTGAAGCTCGTGATATAGGATTACAGGAGTGACAAAGGATTCATATCACAATGACCTACACGTGTACTTATCCAGTATCTGTTGTTGTGATTGTAATGCATGTATATTTTATCCTTCTTCCATTATGCATTTTAAGATTGTTTTTTTTTTTTTTTTGGCTATTGATGGTCTCTCAGGGGGTCCTTGGAATAGGGAACAAAATTAGAGAGTAATGGAAGAAATAAATAGTAAAATGAAAGGGTAGAAGTGGGTTCATCCTATTGGGCATGGGTTGCGTTTGACTCCACGGGGTGCTTGGTGACTTAAGGGCCTAAGGGGATCCAAGAGGTACCCTGGTGGTTCGGGGGGTCGTTCCCACATCACTATATGGGTGCTTGCACATTTTCGTGGTAAGATAACACAATTCCATTTTTTAAGGTTTCGAAACACTTTTTCATTCTATAGCCTATGATTTTGAACCCTCCTAGGCGCTGGTTGAGTTTGGCTCCAAGGCGGTACATTGTGATTTAGAAGGACCCAAGAGGGCCCCCTTGTGTCTGGGAGACTGTTACAAGTGGCCTAACTTCCTTTGCACCCACGATTCTTGCATTCGAGGCCTCATAGGTGGGTGATTAATACAAGGGCTCTAAGGGCTCTTGGGAGACCTTGTTTCCTGTCTTGGGCTCCTCACACGTCCATATTGGGGTGCCCGTGAGATATAATGAAAAATAACACACTTTCATTTTCGAGGTTTCGATACACCCTTTTGCCCACTTATATATAACCCACGGTTTTGGACTTTGCTGGGTAGCGGTTGAGTTTTGTTCCACCGGCATGCGTTGTGACTTAGGGGGACCCAAGAAGCCCCGTTCCGACTGGCCTAACTACCTTTACACCCACGATTTTCGCAACTCGTGGATGGAAGGGCGGTATTGGGCTTCCAAGGGCTCTTAGAGACCCAATTTCTAACCCTTGCCTCCTCCCACATCACTGTAGGGGTGCCCAGTACATTTTTTTGTGGAATAATACATTTTTGAGGTTCTTGGACCCCATTTTGTCCACACACAGCCCATGGTTTTGGACCCACCCGACCATCGGTTGAGTTTGGGGCTCCACGGGGGGCGTGTTGAATTAAGGGGATCCAAGAGGCCCTGGGTGTAGGGGACCATTCCAAGCGGCCTAACCTCTCTTTTGCACCCGCTACTTTTGCTTTTGGGGCATCTCGAATGGGTGACAGTATAGGGGTTCGAGGGCTCTTAGGGATCCGTTTTCAAGGTATGGGCTCCTCCCACGCCCTTATGGGCTTCCTCATGTGATATCGTGTAAAAATGACATACTTTCATCTTTGAGGTTTCGTGACCTCGTTTTGCCCACTTATAGTCCATGATTTTGGACCCTCCCGGACACTAGTTGAGTTTGGCTCTACAGGGATGGGTGATGACCTAAGGGGACCAAAAAGGCTCTTTGGTGGCTTAGAGAGTCTTATCAAACGGCCTAACTCCCTTTACTTCCACAATTTGGCGTTCGATGCCTCGGGATGGTTATCTTGGGGCCTCCAAGGGATGTAAGACTCGAACCAAATAAAAACTTGGGTTGAACTTTGAAGTCTCACTTCTATTTAAAATAACGAAAATTTCCTGGGGTACCCCTATACTTTGATGAAATGCCTGTGGTATCCAAAGTTTTGGAAATGTGCCTGGGGTACCCTTGAACTATCAACAAAGTGATCAGCGTACCCACTGAGCCATAAAATGACTATAATGCCCTTGTAATACATTTTTTGTGTAATAACTATGTTTGACTTTTAATATCTCTCTCTATTTTACTATAATATTAATTAATAAAAAAAATCAAAAAAATAGAAACATTAAAAAAATCACAAAAATTGAATTAAATTTTAAAATTAAAAATAATTTTTTTAAATAAAAAATAAAATTTAAATTTTTGAATAAAGAAAAATTAAAAATAATATTTAAAAAATTTAAATTTTGTGTTTTAATTAAATTATATACAATAAGTTAAAAAGAAGAAAATTGTAAGAAAATGTGAATTTTTAAAATAAATTTTAGAAAATTTATTAATTTTTTGATTATTTATTTATTTTTTTAAAGTATTTTTTCTAAAATTTATTTATGTATTTGTTTATTTTTATTTTTTTATTGGCGTATGAATTTCCATACTTTTTTTTATATATTTTTTGTATATTAATAAATGAGAGAAATATAAAAGTCAAACATAGTCATTGCACAAAAAAATGCATTGCAAGGGTATTATAGTCATTTTATGACTTAGTGGGTATGCTAATCACTATGTTGAAAGTTTAGGGGTACCCCAGGCACATTTTCAAAACTTTGGGTACCGCAGATATTTTATCAAAGTATAGGGGTACCCCAGGAAATTCCCGTTAAAATAAGATAGGTCTTTCTTACTATTTCCAATAAAAATAAATCAAAATAAAATTTTTGGTGCAATAAATTAATAAATGTAGCTAGCACAATTTCAACTTCTTGCCATTTCAAGTGTCACAATTGAGTCATTGACCCCATATGAAATAACCCTCACCTTCTTGAAAGATGAAAGAACTGTACTTACTAATCTTGAGAAATGGATACCACAATGTACTCACCACGTCCTAAAAGCCCATGACTATACACCTCTAGATTAGCTCTTTAACTTACGAAATGGATACCACAATGGAGTAATATTAATCTTGCAAAATTTCTAAAATTTGTCTTTCTGCTTTTTTAAATGAATAGAGTTTAATTGAATTGATATGCATAATTAAACTGAAACTACTATTTAACGAAACAAACAAAGTCTTTAGAAAATTATTCGCACTCAGTTTGCACTATTTGTATTACTTTACTCCCTGATTAATGTGCTGATATATGACTTCATACAAAACAGATTAAAAAAAAAAAAACAACCATTAATAGATTCTTCAATGGTTTGGAAATTCGTCTACAAAATGAGCTTTAATGTTCAACTCCTATTAGCGTTTATTTCTCCTTCAAAAACGTAATAAAAAGGAGTGTGTGGATGTGCTCTATATTTGATCTTTTAACCATCAATAAAACGTAACAGTCTTCCTAGAGAGGGAGCATAGTTCCTCAAACATAAAATAATGACTTTCTTGTTAAATAAAAGGTCAGAAAGGGAAAATAAAGAGAGAAAGGCCAGGGTAAAAATTCCAAGGTGCAACAAATGGGAAAGCTTGGTTCATGAGCAAGAAGGGAAAAGTATGAACCACTATACTTATGTAGAGTTCAAATGGAAAATAATATCACATGAGAAAATTTATGGAGAATAAAATTTCCATCATGGATCACATAAGAAAACGGTTGAATATTGTGGAGAAGATTACTGATGAATTGCTTGTCTCAAACCTCTATGATGTTATATTTAAACGTGCATATCTACGTGTGTACCTTTTTTGTGGCCAATAACGTGGACCGTAGTGGTTTTTTTTTTTTTTTTTTNTTTATCAAAATAGTGGATTTCAAGATAGTATAATTTTCTCGAGTATCATTATTATACGCATTTACATGTCGATTGCATGTTTAATTTTTAAACAAATGAGATTCTCCCAAACGCGAATGCATTATTTATCGTATTCTTTCCCCAAACAAGATACATGTAAACAATTTATTTTGGAGGTTCCCTTCATTTTTATGCACAATAACTTTAATCTAATATGGGCAAATCTATGCAGCAAAGTCATGCATGTGCATACTCGAAATGTGGTTAAACTCAAAGCTAAGTGTCCATCCTCATTTGAACATAAATTTTATTTTAGATTCTTGAAACTCAATGGAATTAAGAAGAACTGAAGGGAATGTAAATCTACAGTTTTAGAAGCACAATTTTTTTTTTTAAAAATTAGTCCAAGCATACTCTTAATCTTTGCAAGATAAATTAGGTTAGGTTAATTTGCATGGCTATTAAGCATTGACAAATTATAAAGACAAGTCACAATAAGAAAGTAGTCCAACAAACCAATAATAACTGACTCAATTAAATCAATCAACCTGAGATCACTCATCAGATCAAGTGCAATAAACTGCCTTGATGTGAGGTTTACCCAATAGGTGATACGTCTTATTGTTATTGATGGGCACAAATAAATGAGCAGTTTTGATGTGTCGCCCACTACTAGTTTATACTATTATGCTCAATCTTAGTCTTTGGAAGAAATCTTAACGTACGATAATATATCACAGAATCTGATCTTCCATCTTCACTGTCAGCTCATCATGAGGTTATATTACTATCTAGAAGGGCATTATTTAGGGCATCATTTCCTTTTTCTTTTGTTGTTAGTAGGAGATGAGTAACTTTTAGTAACTACAGTATTTATTAGCAGTAACTACTTTATTTTAATATTCCGACATTGAAACATGGGTGAATATGATAGTAGTGCAGCAGGCAAAGACTTTGGTTGCATTACTATGTGTTCTTTTTCGATTGCATGATCGCTATGCTTAAATAGTCTTTTTAAATTAGGGAACATCTACCTACTTGAAACATGTCTCTTTGTCATGTACCTCATTTAGTTACCTTGAGGAAAATATTTCAAATTTTGGCAAATGAAAGTTGAATCAATACACTCCCTCTTAAGTATTCCCTAGTGCATATATATATATATAGCATTTAGCAAAGAGAAATGCCCATGTCTGCCCATCTTTTTGCTGGAGTTGATCAAATGCATGTAGCCCTAAGTCGTACATAAGCTAGACATACAAGCCGCATTTTTCATCCAACAGACGAGTTGAAGCGGGTTTGTATCGGACTAACGAGACGAGCGAGTATATAAAATCAAGAAAAATACTCGTCTACGTTTCTCATTTTCAAGATCCAATAGACAGAACTTTCGAATTATTCCGTCCATAATCAACTCCAACTTTGAAGTGCACCAATTGTTTTAATTTGGCCCCCCAGCAGCAACTGGTCATGGAAAGCATTGTCACTCCCAGACCCAGTAACGTAGTAGTACATGGGTGGTGGAATATGAATATGGTAACCAGCAAACAATGGTGGAAGGTGGGGAAAAGCGTGAGAAAGTGATCAGAGTCAACTCAAGTATAATGATGACGGTGCTGATGATATTTTATGGCATTTGCTACTGATTTCATGCAGATGATTTCAATCCGAATTAAACTGTTAAAGGGTCATTGTCAACTAGATTGAGTTTCCTCTGTGTTAACTAGGATTTGTTTTTGTAATTTTTGTAGAATACCGCAAGGCATGTAGTATCTGACAAAATGATTGATAGTATTCTTATATTATATTTTCAATTATATGTAGTATGAGTTCCTCACAAGTCACAACTATAAAAAAAAGATGTACTACTATGTAGTTTCGTCCTAAATACTGTACATTTTTTTTTATTTGCGTAAATAATATAGTTGTGAGTGACTAATACTACATGTGATTGAAAAAATAATAATATGATAATTACAAATACTACCTATTTATAGCTAGACTACTAAATTTAAGTTTAGCAGTGCTCTTGTTTTCAGGGGGGTTTATATTTTTATAAGAACAGCATGCAGGGTAATGAATCTAGACAAAGCAGGCCAGAAAATCAAGTTGCTTATTTAATGTGGTTATACATTATGAATTTGGCTTAATTTTTAAAACATTTCCCCCTGCAAAATAACAAAAAATAGGCTTTTCAGCTAGTATAGGATTCAAGAGATGCTTGAATAGTTAGAATTATCTTCTCCAAAATCAATGTGCATTGAAAAGTGATTATCCATTTTTTTCTCCTAATTCTTATTTGTTTATATTTGTAAAGCAACCATATCTTATCACGTATCAATTATTGATTCTGTAATTGGAAATAAATCTACTCAGTCTATCACAAAACAAAATTTTCATCAGATTTTTCACATCCAAGATGTAATACTATTTATACACCAAAACAGACTTCTTACACTCCTATTATAAGGGCAAACACTCAAAATGTGGAGTAGAAAATTTTCTAATGGAGTGCAAGTACTAATTGTCTTTCGAACAAATGGTTATGGGCAAATTCTTGTTTGAGAATTGAAATGTGTCTAATCGAATTATTAGATAAGACGCATGAATAATAAGTATTTGTGAATTGGACCTATATCTATTTGGTGAAGTTGGGCTAAGTGGTGAGACAAGCTGATAGTTATACTGAAGAACCTGATGAGAGTGATGACTAGAAAGTAGAAAAGATCCTTTCCCTGCATATTGCAGCTTGGTAGAGAATATCAGAATATGCCTTGGGTATAATCGATTGCGAAAAAATTTAGTTTCCCTTCACATAAAATTAACTGTCACTATACTATTTTTGTGATAAGTGAACAAATTTCAGTGAGGTATACTGAGATTTGGCCAAAATACACATAGGTATACTGACATTTGAGAAATTACATTGAGGTATACTTCGGTGAAATTTCGGCTCAATAAAACAAAATTTTATAACAATATTACCCTCAGTATACCTTATTGAAACCTTTATATCAAAATATAAATTTAGAACTAACTTTTTTTTTTATATATTTTTTATAAAATTGTGGTGATTATATTCTACTAATTTTGTTTGTTAATTGTATTTTACTAATTTTTTTTAGTCTCTATCTTAGCATTTTATGAGCGATATGCCCAACCCTCTTACAGGGATATTATTATCATTTTATGTGCTGCGGTCACTGGATTTGTGAATTTGCAGTAAGCTTTCTAAAATTGGTATAGCTTAATGTAATTATTCAAACGTCGGTGTACCTTTCTGTATTTTGGCCAAACCTCGGTATACCTCAATAAAATAAACCCTATTTTAAAAGATTATAATGTGATTTCAAGAGAAGTGAAATTTTAATTTTGATGGTAAAGTACAATTTGACAACTTAAAATGGTGATCTCTAGTATAAACACATTACTAGAATTTAGATTATCTACGACAACTCAATTTCGACAGCATCGTATTTAATCTTACACCCTTTTAGGATGCAATGACAACAAGAGATCCTATTTTAATTGATCTTTCGCGATGAAAAATACCGCCGTTGAAGAGGTATTTTCTTGTATGGTTAAAGTAATACACTTAACTGATCCCTTAAAATAAAAGACCCTCAATTGACATTATAGTTGATGGATTGTTTGGTGTTATGGACCCGCCATTGTCATCTTCTTGTTAGCAAAACATATGATATGATAGGACGTACATGGGCAAAGCTGGTTGATGGTAAACTCATGCAAAACTTACTTATAGCTAGCAAAATTTCCTTTATTTTCTAAAAAATATTTCCGTCAAAAGGACAAGAAGAAATTATTCCATAGAGAAACATTAGCAATCAAATGTCGACCATGCCATGCCACAAAAAGTTGTTTCCAACATCAATCACTTGTGTTCAATTAAAGCAGCCCACAGATTCACAGCTCCTTCATGTTAATGACTTTTTATTTATTTATTTATTTATGAAAGATCATTTGGTTGTTAATCTTGGGATTTAACGTTCTAAGCATGGGATTAAGTATTGATTAGTTTTTAATGATGTGGTCAAGCAATGGTTTATGTTAGTTAAATTGTTGGAAGATGACTTTCCTTCTCACTTATGTGAAATTCCATCCCAAAGTGCTTTAACAATCTTTAAACAAAGAAAAAAAGGTACTACTCCTAAGACGATAAACAAAGTGGAGACTCATCGATACAAAAGAGAGATCATGGGCCACATCAATGTCTCATAGTCATAGAAACATATATCATCAAATCAAAGAAGGATTTGGGCCAAAATGAAGCAAAATTTGATCAACATTAATCGACACAAATCCATTCTTCAATGATTAATCAATATACATTTTTAATATGGGCAAGAAAAATACATTAGGGTCACTTCCTCTCGAGTTTGGATCCTAACGCATATAATGTCTCTTTCAAAGGAGAATTTCACGCATCCTGAAAAAGAATACATCACAATCTAACGATAGTGAAATATTACAACATACTAGGTTTCGAAGTCAGTTGACTCAGATTAGCCATTCAATTTGCCACTCCTATTTCATTTTCCTATAGATGTCAAAAAATTATGAGCATCAATAGTCAATATACATATATGAAAGATCAACATGACAAAACACAACACATCAATGTCCATCTTGCCCCTTTATATCGCATGGTATCTTTTTTTGATATCATCTTGGCAACTTATTGTTTGCCTTCTAGCTAATACGGATTCTGTAATATATATACATATTAGCTATTTGGTTTAAAATAAACAAAAAAAGAAAAAAAATTCATCTGCCTCAAGATAAACTTTTATTAACATTCCAAAATCGACCTACGCAAAAGTGCACAATTTTTTTCAATAAATTAGTCAACATAAGCACTATAAAGAATATGAAATCGACAAAACATATGGAGTACTTCATTATTCAAGGCAAGGAATGAAATTGATAGAGAGAGGAAAAAAGTAAAATAAAATATGTTGGAAGGTAACCAAATCACTTAAGTTTCAGGCAAAAGAGGCCATTGAGTGAGGAGAACCTAATAAAAAAATTACAAAAAAGAAAAAAAAAAAAAACTCCAGAATATTTGGAGTTTCCTATAACTGACACCCTTTTTCTTTTTCTGCTTTCTGATGAAGATCAAACATACATACATGACGATTTGCAATAGGAGTATATCTTACCATCTACACAACTTATTGTCAACCTAAATATAGCCCTAACTAAATATATATATAGTACAAATACAACACCACTTCAGTGTAACTAGCATTAGGGTGGGGCAAAGATTAGGAATAACTTTATTTTCTCTAGTGGCCAAACGAAACCAATAAAGGATGAAGTGTAGAAACATCCACTAACTAGAAGCAAGTAGCTACATAAGTGCCAAGCCACATAAAGCTGAGAGGGATCTTCCCAAAAATAGGGACACAAGATTGATGCTTCCTAATGCCACTTTTTCTCTTTTTCAAATTTGGTGGAACCGCTTAATAGTTAGACGACTTAATTCAGGTGACTTTTCGTAATTTTAAGATGATTTTTAGCGAAGTATGGGTGACATTTTACTATTCAGGGTTGGGAGTAAAAAATCACACCTGAGTCAGTAAAACTCTTCCCTAAATAGAGATAAGTCACCTCTAAATTAGGTCGTCTAACAGTTTGACAGTTGTACCCAAAAATTTACGTTCAATGAAAAATGCTAATGTTATTAGAAGATATCAAGATAAAAACAATATAGCATTTTAACTATTGTTGCTCCCTTACCTAACTAGAAGGCTATAGTGAGATTTGAGCAGAGGAAATGATTTAGGCTACCCCTTTCTGATTCACTTGTTGATAAGAGTGGTTCAAGGCGTTTGGACTTTTGCTAGGAAATCTTTCCTCTCCATTATGTCCTACTCCAATCTGATTCATAGTTAAAATAAAATGTCAAATAAATGAAGTTTATTACAGAGTTTTGTGCATATACTTCATGCTTGCTAGTTGATAAATGATTCCAAACATACAAAGAACGACGAACGAGCTTATTGATCACAAAAGATGATAAATTTAAATAAAATGACAAGAAAATAAAGTGAAAACAAGAAATATCAACAAATTGGAGCAAAGGCTGAGGGGCAGGAATTGTTTGTCCCTAAAGAGTTAAACCCAAAATACTGTTAGGCACAAGTACTTTGTATGTCCTATAAATAGCACAACTTACCTTAAATTAGTGTAGTTTTCTACTTTACACAAACGGATTATTGTCTAAGTTAATGATTTGAACTCAAAACCTCTACATTATGGGATTTGAAGTTCCAACGCAACTCCAATAGTCAGCTGTGAGGGGAGCTTTAAAGAGAGATTGGAGAAAATGAGGGGAGAGGAAGGAGCTATTTCAAGCTCGACAGCCCAGGGGGAAGGAATGAAACAAAGGATAGGCTCTCATGTCATGTGGGGAAAAAAACTACTACCTCCGTTCACTAATGAAGGTTACGCAACATTATTCATCTCCCCACTTTGGAGAGAGATAAAGTTACCCAAGTACCCTTAAAAAAGATAATTGTGACACTTTATACATGAAGGATATGCAAGTGGATATTTTTGTCAAATTTGGAGATTTTATTGTCCAAAAATGTAAAGTGTAGCCTTGAGTCAAAAACAGCTCAAAAAGTCAAGCATAACCTTCATTAGTGAACGGAGGGAGTAATTAGTAACTCGATCTGAAAATCTGATGCGAACCCAAACCATTTCTGGTTTTAGCACAGAATTTTCAGAAAATCCCAGAAATAATTTGGTAAAAATAATCTAAACTCAACTCGAACCCAATCCAACCTGAATCCGAAATCCGACTTGCTTCACAAGTCCCTATGACACAAGCCCACCTAAAGGGTGAGCGCAAGTTAATCAAGCGCTTGGTGCGGAATTTGATCTGCCATGGGAGGGTGACACGCATCCCCTAACCTCCTGATAGACATGTGGTAACATTTAGCAATTTTTTGGATAGCTAAACATTGAGAAGGGGGACTTGGGTTGGACGACACAGTTGGCCTTTGTTCATTTCAAGTGAATTATGCTGAAGTGAGCTAACAAAATGAGTGGTAATATGTGAGAGAAAACAAGTTGCAGAACAGAACATGTTGGAATATGAGAATGACAAAATTAACAGGGACTCGAAGGTTTTTATTAGAAGAGCCTGTGATATTGTTGAAACTAGGCCGATGTAGAACCAAACTCGACACACTTTTAAAAGTTTGTTGTCTCAGTTCACTTGCAAGTCATGTATCTTTAGCAACCCAAAAAGCAAAAAAGGAAAGAAGAAATTTCTATTGCCTCATCAAGATCATGGACCATGCATGACATTTATGCACAACTTTCTGCAATGGGTCACTCTCACGACTGAATGACATAAATTCAAATTGTTATAAATATAAGTTGAGTTAGAACTAAACCTTGAAAGAGATGGACAAACTGATCACCAGCCGCAAACTTTATTGAATCCAATTCATTAGCAGCTGAAAAGAAGAGAGTTTGCTTTAGACTTCATCAGATGCTATCAAATTCCAACAGTGTTCATCAAACTCAAAAGCATATTCACTACTGGAAGGTGAAGTATCATAGAAATGTTCTCATATGGCATGATCCGCAGCCGCGGAAAGAAGAACAGCAGAACATTCAATATTTTAGCATAATGTCCTCCAATTAAGCAAATCAGCACATGTAGATCAGATCTAAGTTTCAGATTGTAATGCAGCATGTATTTCCGAACACCATATGTGACAAACTTTTCAATACTCAATATTCACAAAACCATTCAGTACGATGAAGTAGACAGAATTCGATATATGTGCTCTTTCATAGAGGATTTAGTCAGGCGCAAATGAAGATATTATCCTAAATCCTAATTGGATGCTCCATAGAAGATTATTGTTTACCTGTTTAAATGTAAATATTCACAACTGTTATTGTATTAAACCCTTGATTGGATGAAGTAAACAGTCACCTGCTAATCAACCTATGCAATAAGTACAGAACAGTACAGTAAGAATATTTGCCCTAGCAAATATCAACATAACTCCCTATCCATTAGTCATAACAATTAACAATATCAATCTACAACATAGAATAAGGTTCTTGTATTACAAAATGAGATCCATAAAAAAACTCCATCTCAGGAAATATTGGTCATCATAGTGAGAGAAACATTATGAAAAATGAAGAGTTAAGAGGACAAAAGTAAGGAACAAAAACGAAATCAGCCGTACAAGAATGACTGAATGAGTATCCTGAGTTGCACCGAAAAAAATAAATTTGGACTCCTTTTTCTTGTAAAGTAAACAATTTTAAAGTGTAATACCACTCTCTGTCTATGACCTACATGTAAGTGATGCTGAAGGGAAAATAAGAAAAAGAAAGAATACTTCAGTAGGGGAAAAAAAAAAAATCAAGACATTACCATTGACCTCATCATGAAAAGCTACCTTCTAGTCAATGCAAGGGTCACTTGGCAGTTGGCACCTGAAAACGCAATTTGAAAATGAAAATCTATCTCAATGATTCTCAAATTTAATATCTTCATTTAAAATGATAAAAAATTTCATCCTTTTTCAATTGAATCAAAATAGAAGGTATAAATTCGTCCGGTTTCAATTGAACCAAAATAGATGGTAAAAATCCATATGCTTTCAATTGAATCATAATAGATGGTAATGCTGGTAATGACTAGTGATCACGCATGAACAAGAAAATAAATAATGAAGCAAACCAAAAACCACTTGATCAAGACAGCTTAAGTAGTTTCAAGTAATTATTTCATAAGATTTTTAATGTCCTAACATAAACAAGATTTTTATTGCCTTAACATAAACAAGTTTTTTATTTTTTTATTTGGTGCTATAATAAATAATGATACTAGATATCCGCATTTGTTTTACGGTTTGCAACTAACATCTTCTCAAGTCATGAGTCATGACCCAATCGCCCTCCCATTTATGACACAGTGTAATTTAACCGACCGTGGACTGTCCTATATAGTCCCAATCTCTCAAATCCTACTCATAACCTTGACCACTGAAGAGATTCTCCCCGTGCGAAACTGAATCAGCTATAGCTGTCAGCCTTGTACTTATGTAACCCAAAAGAAGAGGAAATTGTGCAGATGGGTAATGAATATCACAAGCTGTATTGGTCAGGATGGTGTCCGACCGGTTCATGCAGGCCGGGTCAGATCCACCCTTCTAGTATAAATACATAACCCAAAGGTTTCCTTTAGCCTTCTACCATAATTAATGCTGCACCAATATTCAACTTTGTGTAACAAATACATCAAGCTTTTGCTGTCAGATAAACAAGATACTTTTATAGATCATGAAAAGGGCCAAAATATTCTAATTGGTGAGTCTCAGCTTTTTTATTTTTCTTTGATTTTTGAAATATTTTCCCATAATGATGGTGGTGTCAAAGAAGGGGGGCATTATGTCTCTTAAAGCAAAGGTGGTGATAGCAGTGCACAACCCACATTAGGGAAACACACCTCCTAGGAGTGGAAACACCTCTATTAAGCTTCCCTTAAGATGATGATTAATAATCTTAACAAGGCGTTAAAAAACAATAGAACCTTTGATTCAATTGATTAAGATTTGTGGGTAGTTCTACAAAAAAGATTGTGTTAGATTTATGGTTTTGAATATGTTTGGTGGAAAAGTTGGATTCTTCCTGTTGGCTGTTACTTTTTCATAATTTTTTTCTAACACTGCTACTTTTCATCTTTTTTTTTTTTTTTTNTAAATATATATGTATACTTTTGGATTTCTGGGATCCAATTGTGGACCCCTTTCTCGCCTAAATTCCTGAAAAGATGAAATTGATTGATGATTTTGAGATATTGAATACTAGTTTTTAGTTTATTTTTTCCCCCTAAACACATAATTTAGGGCTTGATTGAACAATCTTAAGCATATGATCAATAAACTGTTTCCAACTGTCCCTCTACCTTAGTGCCCTAAATACTTTTCTGAGTGATGCCATGATGAGGCTCACTTAGGAGCACCTTATTTGAGCACTAGCCTTATACTGGGATTCACATAAAGCAAGAATTCAAGACAAGGCTAAGGCCCAGTGTACATTTGATTCTCTGAAACAAGTTTCTTTCAAAAAAAAATAAAAAAATATCCTATATATTCATTCCTCTTTTCAGTAAGGAATTAAAAAGACACTAACAAAATCAACTTTATTACAGGTAGAATAAGCAAAATTCTCAACGCTTAAAGATAAGGAATTAAGCTCCTTAACCTTTCATTCCGTCCCTCTAATGCAGGAATTTAGATCTCTGCACTAAATCTAGAAGATTTGGGCATTGTTAGGTCTTAACACCCATAACCTAAATAAACAAAATGAAAGAAAAAGACAACTATCCTGGTTCAGTTGAGAATTGATTTTTTTTAGATATTTATTTGATTTAATGGATTATTACAAGAATTTAACCGAGCAGATATAGAAGCAATACTTCTTGACTACATTATACTGATGCAAAATTTTAATTATTGTATTTCTACACCAAAATGTGGATCAGCCCACGTGTATCCAGAATATAAGAATTTATGACAAATATAAAGAAAGAAAAGGATACTGCAGTCATTAGAATATTCATACTGGCTTTGCAGTTTCGGAGTGAAAATAACAGTTAGTTGACCTAATAATTAGAATTGCCACCGGCTAAAAAAAAAAATTAATTAAACTCATGAGCTTGATGGAATATTATACTCATCAAATTATTCAGTACATGTACGGTCTAGACTAAAGGTGCATAGTTTTATATGTGACATCATAAGATACTCCCAACCCAACTTCCAAAATACTGTCCATAACAGTTTTACTTGTTTATATTTTGCTGTTTCATATAATTAATTTGCCTGTGCAATTTTCACAAGCATCAATGAAAGCATTATGCCATTGCAATATCTATTTAGTAGGAGAATATAAGAATATTACTCTTCCATCTCAAAGCAATGCTTACCATGAACTTTTTCAAGGTCAAACTAGCAAATTTTTGTTTGTAATTTGTTCCAAAAGTATGATGATTCTGAATCCTAAAAATTTCTGAAAAAAAAAAAAATTATTAGAAATTTATAATATAATTATGAAATATTTAACACAAAATTTTCAAAAAGGTAATAAACCAAGGAGGGAGGGAAAATATTGATAGTAAGTTTGAGACACCCAATTAAAATGAAGTATTGAGCATCACATTCACAAATGCATGATGACATATGCATGAAAACAATTACTAGTATCATACACTTGAAATTCTACGAATGATCAACATATTTGGAGAGGGAAAAAAAAAAAAAAAAACTAAATGTATGAAATACATCAATTTGTTTGCATTTATTAACCCACACATTAAGGGAAGCTACAAAAGCATAAAGCCATACAAGTGTGTGTGTGTGTGTATGAGAGAGAGAGAAAGGTGGGGTAAATGGGATGAAGACACGCATGGAGTAACCCACCACACCCCTCGTGCGTGCTATCTATCAATGGCGGCTTCCTACACTACACCCTCTCCTTCATCACTTCTCTCTTTAGCCATTTCCTTTCCCTCTCTACTATGCCTCAATTATCCATCATTAATCGCATGCCTCCAACACAGAACCTTGCTCTTCATTACCATTAGGGGCTGTCCTGTCAGCTTGGCTTAAAGAAAGGATGTGGGAGACAACTAAAAACATTTTTGAACCCTTATTTTAATACTTTTATTACTATATAGTTATATAATGTCTTTGTAGGACCCACCCTCCCCCAATTGTGGGGCCATGAACTTATGACAAATTGGGACCCATATTCCTCTCCTATTCTTATATTTATACTCCCCTAGTTTGGTCCAAAGATCTCAACACTCTCATTCCATTTACCACCCTTAAAACTGTCTCTTAAACTTAGTTAGCAACCATGGCGGATGGCGGAGCTTCTCCGAAGAGAATGTGGTGCTCCATACCCGAAAAGCTCCAACTACATGGCGCCATGCTGGCGTTGCAGTTTGGTTATGCTGGGTTCCATGTCGTTTCTAGAGCTGCCCTCAACATGGGAATAAGCAAGCTTGTCTTCCCTGTTTATAGGAACGTAATTGCCTTGCTTCTACTCCTTCCTTTTGCCTATTTCCTTGAGAAGTAAGTCACA
>BSSO01000962.1:0-27040 GCA_030267885.1 Mesembryanthemum crystallinum
ATAAAAAACTCTTCTTTCTCTCTCCAATCACTCTTTCTCCAATCACCCTCTCTCCAATCACTCTCTCTTCTAATTTTATATCTCTCTCAAAACCAATTATTATATTCACTTTATTTCACAAAGGCAAAAATGGCTAAAATTTTCATCCTAAATTCTTGTGTCGATTTTGGTTTGGAAACGTAATAGCGGGACAGAGGGAGTATTATTCATGCGACCTAAATACTTATTGAGTCGATTCCACCGAATTACAGCCTAGTAACAAAATATAATATGTTCATCCAAATACCATTTTTCATCAAGAAACTGTACTTTATTTACAATCTTTGAATTTGGCTCATTTTAAAAACTCTGCAGGAACTGTTTTATTTTCGCGAATTAGGACTTTTAATGTCCTACACAATTATAATGGATCCAACACCACCCTTATGACCACAATTTTACCATAATATCGGAGTATATTTTATATTCATTCATATCAGTCAAAAATCGAATAGCGAGGAGTAAATATTACTAGTCTTTGAGGTCATGTAGACTCTACGTATGAGAATATCATGAGGTCACTGAATGACAAAATAGTTCAGGGAATCCCTTTTATGTTTGTTTAGCATTTTTGTTGATACAAGAGGTCATAATATGCCCAAACTACACCTTGTGTTCCCTTGAAATGAAAAAAAAAAAAAAAGGTTCATCGAACAATAGCTTATGCCTTTTTTTTTTTTTTTTCATTAAAATGGTTCAAGTTAAGAAACAAAGCCGAAAACAAGGCCTGTTTTATCATTGCTCAAACAGCAACAGCGGTGAGCAACACAGTAAATTAAGATTACAGTGCATTACTAGTACGGCAAAATTTGATCATATGCCATTTTACTTGCTCATCAGTCATCATGTACCAAAAGCAAGATTAACAAACTGCAAACTGTAATCTCATAAGTATCAAAAACCAATTGTTCAATCAAGGTGCATTCAAACAAAACAAACCCGACAACTAAAATTCTGCCGAATGCACCAGTAGCTATCAGGAAGAGAAAATTCTGCAGATAGCAACGCACCCTTGCAGATACGACAGACCCAAAAAAATTATAGACAAACGGTCAGAAACTGAAAATGTAGAACAACAGATCTCAACCAAAAGTAACCTACAAATGAATATATCTGCAGAACTACTTATTAATGATAGCTCTAGTTAGCAGAGCCATGGGGGAAAAGAAAAAAAAAATTAATTCGTGATGAATCTCCAAAAGCATAATCAGATGATCAAGGCTTGAGAGCAAGTGCCAACCCGAATCTTGGGGTCTTATCCAAGGCTAATACAACATCATCAAATGATCAAGGCTTAAGAGCAAGTGCCAGCCCAAACCTTGGAGCCTTGTCCAAGGCCAAGGTGTCGAATTCACTGGCAACAGTGAGCACCGACTTGGGAATGATCTCGTGCTGCAGGACTGCCCCGAGTTTCCCGTGGTTGTTCAGCTTTCCCTTCACCATTGTCAAATTATCAATTGCATAGGATCCTCCAACTGTGAAAGTGTTTTCGTTAGTGGAAAACCTTCTGCTGATTTCAGCAACAGCAACACTTCTCTTCAGCTGATCCAAATGATGTAAATATGCCGCCCTTATTGTATCCCCCTTGTCACCCCTGTTACAGGAAGACAGTTAGTGTAAAGAGTAACAAAATAGTCAATGATGAAAGAATAAGTTTACCATCAGCGGCACTGGAATTTGGTTTTGACGTCAAGACGAGAACTTACAATATAATAGAAGCACTCGACTCTGGCTTTGTAACACCAACACCAGCAGTGTACTTGGTAAAGGCACCCGAGGTAGTGTCATAGCCTGCTTCTACACCAAAGGTAATGGTGGGAGTACCAAGTGTAGCCGTAACATCAACAATAGGAGATTTGTTTAAAGCAAGAGCTGATGTAAAGGTTGCGTGATTATGAAAGTACTGAACCTCAACCTGTTCCACAAAAGAAAAGAAAAAAGCAATTAAAAAAAAAGTGCAAGAAAGGGACTTATACTTTGAAGGGACTTGTACTTTGAAGGGACTTGTACTTTGAAGGGACTAGATCAGTAGATTATACCTTGCCAGAAGAGTAATCAGGTACTTTCAGCGAAGCAATGGTCTTTGTTGATGGAACTATGTCAGTGATAGTGAATGTCGTTGAGATCTGCAAATAACAGTCATTAAGTGCATGCTTTATACATAATATTAGAATCTAAAATCCAGGAATTACCATGAACCTACATTTGACTCTGTGTCAAGTTTGACATCAATCACAGTGTTTTTATATTTGTACAAGGCAGCCACATCTCCAGTTGACAGTCCTCCTTTCTTCACAGCAGTTGAAGTGAGGGCCTATAAGGAAAGGTTTAGATAAGAAATTAGAGTAGGAAGTAACGACATTGGCAGCAACTTATAAACTGCAGATGACAACTTCATCATTCATATATGGTAATACGACAACCAGAACTTGAAAAAGTGACGCATGTACAATGAAACAGTCATTATGCTTCTAATCTGCTGTCAAATAGTAGGAAGTTGGGAAACACTCTCTGACCAATCTGCGATTGCAAAGCAGTAGGCAGAACTTGGAAGTGTCTTGAGAGGCACTACCAGAAAGATAGAAAGAAAGAAAGAAAAGGAAAACTTCTCATGCAGCAACTTCAGGCTGTGCACTGCTTCTTAAAACCAACTTAACATTATAACCAGCAGAAATATAAAGATCATATTCACTCAGAACTATCACTACCCTTCTCTTTTATCCCTTATCTTTTGCAAAAGTGCAACGTCCAGTCTAAACAGACCAAGCATAAAGCTAGAAGCTTAATGTCATTTGATTATTGAAAGGAACACTTCATCTCATCGTACATGAACAACTTCATGCTTTTACATGAAGCAGCCAAAGAGAACAATGAAGGAGCCTGAGCTGGAAGAAGAAAACAAGAAAAATGTACTATATACTTCAAATTTCAGGCTGGTTACTCTATAATCCTTCTCATAGTACACATAACCCCAAAATAGTGTAACCTAGTGTAATCCCAACTTTCAGGCCACATCTTGCAGCCAAGGTTTCTATCTATACCTTTCTACCAAAAAAGGATATAGTATAGTCCATGATTCCTAGTATGTGCATCATGGTCTTAAATATCGGTGGATAAGCAATGTATTGGCAATGGCCGGGTATGTATCGTTTTGTGAGATTGACACGAAATTGACATACTGGCACGGCTGGTCCATGACTGATATGGTAATACATGGCCTATGTCGGCGATTCGTAGACGATACAACCGGCACCAAAATTCACCCTGAGACCCAAAACGCAAAGCTCATACCAATCCGGTTCCCGCAGCATCGTGACCATTTCCCCTTCGCAACCGATATCGCGATTTCGATCCTAATCTATGTTACTCATGAATAATAAATGCTATTCCAAAACAAAACCACTCCCATTATATCCATCTTCGACATTTTAAATATCATATACCCTCCCCTTCTCTCCCCAATGAAACTAAAAAAACACACACACACTCGCATACACGGACACTATTATACCAGTATCGGCAGGGTAGACAATGAAAGAAAAGATCCTCATATCATAGTAAGTGGGTTATACTGCAACACAAAATTCAAAACAACTTGGTTGACGATCTTCTTTTAGGCAACCAGGCAAGTCATAAGTAGAAAGACAAAGTGTGAAACTGATGAGATTAGTCCACACATATCAAGAATCATACCATCCTTAGTACAGTATCCTTCCTAAAATAATAGAAGAAAAATAGAAATCAGTTTTAGATCCATAAAGTATACATTCTCAGTTTGGTTCAACAAAATTTTATAATAGGTCTTATCAGTTAGCAATCACTTAGCTAAAGTTTCTTTCTTCTATTAAACGACTTGCTATTTGATGTTGGAGTTTATGGAGTGTGTGTATGTGTATGACAGAGTGTGAGACCGCCTTTTCCTTAACGAGACAGAAACAGAGACAGAGAATATAAAAAGATAAGAAGAGGCCACCCAACTAAACTTCAAGATTTGGCTCCTAACAGAGTCTGTATCCACAGAAATGCAACATATGCGAGCCACAATGTTTCTCGAGTGACTCAGGATATTAGTGCAGAATTAAATTCAACTCTGGGAAGTCTTACTATTCTAGACCTTGCAACACCTATTTTAAAATGTAATCTAATCAATACGTACCATGATATAAATATTACTAACAGTTTCCCGTTGCAAAAAACACAGTTCAAATAGCACACAAATGGCATTCAGTTTAGATATCTATCAATAAGTTGCAGATTTCTTGCTGGTTCTCACAACTAGTTACCAGCATCCCACTTATCCATTGAAGTTTGACATCTGATACATATCAGAACCAACACACTCATGACGCCAACATTTTAACTGTGGAGGATCATAGATCAGCGTTACAATTCTTTCATTCTTCTGTAGTCATTACATTGCAACGAGAGGAATAAACCTAAGCTGAATTATACACGGGACATCTTAGCAATCCGCTTCAAAAGATCCATTCCAGAAAAATTCAACTACAGTCACAAGCAAAACGTCCATAATTGAACAAACAGACTGCATCTATCACGAAAACAATAGCGCTTCAATGTTACGAAGAACAACATTCATTCATTCATTTTCTAACATTACGCAGCTGGCGACGACAATGCGATCCCAACAAGACGCGATATACAATTTGAGAAAGAAGTCAAGAGAGCCAAAATAAACCCTAACATCTGATTCGATTTGACTTTCATTATAGGCACAAAATGAATCGAACGCTTAGAATTAGGGCAGGATCTAAAAAAACATACCACTCCAGTGTCACTGTATGTTGAAATGGAAAATTTCTGATCCGAGATATAGTCCCTCGTAAGAAGATCTGCACTCGAAAAACATTCAATTCAAAGATCAATTCCAAAACAAGAAAAATCAACAAAACAGCTCGAAAAGATGATTTCGCAGTCAAACAAGCGAGGAAGAGAGAGAGAAGAAGCCATTAGAGGATACCTTTGGCTCGCTTGCCGATGTCGGAGAACAGACCGGGGCCGTTGATCATCTTGGCAGCGACGGAGAGAGAAAATGAGAAGAGAGAGAAGAGGGAGGAGGGAGAGAGAGAAGAGAGGAGAGAGAGAACGGTACTGGTACTGGTACTAATCTTGAGGAGGTAAAACGGTGACGACAACAAAAATTAAAAAATTAAAATAATCAGAAAATGAAACACACGCTGGAAGGTGTTTGCTGTTTGGGGGAATGTGCTTTGGTGTGGTGGCCCAATCCACCGTCGATTTGTTGAAGCGTGCGGTATGACAGCCGTCTGATTCTTGTCAAATCACACAACGTTAAATTTGAGTGGTCTGGTCAAACACTCTATGCACCTTTGTTATAACCACCATTTTGATTCGACTCTATGACCATCTTCTCCGGACGGCCCGACCCATAATTGTTGGGTCTTCGTGCGGTGTCACCTCTTCATAAGGCACGGTGTATGGGCATGCCCCATCGTGCCATGCTACGTGTAGGTGTGCCACATCTATTCAAGTTTTTATTTTATCATGATGAAGTGTGTCATATCGTACCTAGGCATTGGGTTTTCATATAATTGTGACACAATACAGCGTGCCAAGTTGAGTTACATTTCGTGGTCGTGCCGCCCATGGTCATGCTCCGACCCATGGTAAGCCCCATTGGTGATAACCAGCATTTAGTTTGTTTTATAATGTAATTTATCTTTCAGTTTAGTTTAATTCAATACGATTATAATATTTTAAAAATCAAAATTCGATTTTGATGAATGAAAGGTTGTAAAGCAAAACTGATCCGAATTTGCTATTTGAGGATATGATTGAAAGAAAATAAAAATAGAAAGGACCAATAAAATTGGGAAATCTTTAATGATACAATTAATTAGCAAGTGATAATCTATATTGAATTCATGATGCAATTGGAAAAATCTTTAATGATACAATTAATTAGCAAGTGATAATCTATATTGAATTCATGATGCAATTGGAAAAATCTTTAATGATACAATTAATTAGCATATGATAATCTAAGGCTATGTTTGGCACCAAAAACTAGCTTTTTGCAGCTTTTGAACAAAAGCTACAACTTGAAACTTGCATCTTGTACTTTTTTCTCTCACGTACCAAACAAGATTTTAGCAAAGTTACAGCTATAACTGATTTTTGAAAGCTACCTATATTAGCTTTCACTTGACAGCTAGATTTTGAGTAAAAGTTGCAGTTTGAAGTTGCGGCTTGTTTTTTTTTTCTCTCAACTACCAAATAAGATTTTAAGCAATAGTTAGAGGTACATCTCACAGCTAAAGCTAATTTTACGAAAAATAGCCTACGATAAATTCATCGACATGATTGTGCTAAATTGGTAATGATGTTAATACGCTAGTTATGAGTAATTTTGTCATCCAACTCAATAGAGTTCAAGGTCCTTTGATTGTGGTGGGGCACCAAATTATTGTATACAACCATGCACAACTTGGAGGTTTATTATAGGTGGTCAAACTCAATTTACTCAAACAAATGAGATTTTATATATTAACATATCCATTTGTCGAAATAATCAAAACATGTCTCAAACTATAGCTTATGCACAAATACTACAACAAAATAATCAAAACATGTTATAACGACCATCTTGATTCAACTTTATGAGCATTCTCTACCGAGCACGACCCATAATCATTGGGCCTTGTATCATGCCGCCTCTTCCCCAGCTACAGTCAGCGAGTGCGGTTTATCGCGTCGTCACATGTATTGATAATAACGTTTTTATGCGAATTTTTCATTATGTCGTGTCTAAATACTGGATTTTCATAAAATCGTGGCACAACACGGCTCACTACGACACGCCACATGTCAGGTCGTGTTGGTCGTGCCTCCCACGAGCAAGTCCGACCTATGGCCAACCCCATTGGTGATATCTTATACACGGTCTATTTTGTAAATAACTTCATCTTTCAGTTTAGTTAGTATTTTGGGTTAGCCCACTCCTTGGTTGACCCCCCATAATAAACATCCAAGTAGTATCATGATTATGCTAATGATAATACTCTAGTTATGAGTAATTTATTGTCATCCAACTCATGTCATAGAGTTCAAGGACCTTTGATTGTGGTGGGGCACCAAATGATTGTTTACAACCCATGACACAACTTGGATGTTTATCACAGGGGTCAAACCGAAACATATGGCCAACCCAATTTTGTAAGTAACTACTATTTGTGTCCTAAAATTGGTACTGGTGACTAAAAATTAATACTATTAAACTATACATAGTACTACTAATATACCAAAAATTGGTATTAGTGAACCTAAAAATTATTATTAAGTACTAATCACCCAAAAAATATACTAGTGAAGTAAAAAAAAAAAAAAATATATAATCGCACCTCATTTATGAGATCGCTTCATAAGAGATAAACAGGAAAAACAGAGAGGGGGAAACCAAAATATTACGGCACATATATGCACATTGAAAAACAATTATCTTGCACATGTTTTCAAGGCTCCTGTTTTTGTTAAAATTTTCAAGAAAAGTACCCAATTTTTCTTAAAATTGAACTTGAACACATCTTCCTCCTTTGTTTCCATATTTTCAAATGGGCCAACTACTAAATGCTTTCTATATTGGGCTTCAATATTTTCTCAGATTTGGGTTTTGGGAGCTTGATTATCCATAATGGGCTCTTAATGCGGTCCTGCAATCATCAAAGCTGATGCAATTTGTGTTAGCCAATAAGAGAGAAGGAGGTTGAAGCCTGGGGAAGAAACTTGAGAAAAAACAGACGTTATAGTTTTATAATGCCCTTGATTGAGAGAATATTCATAATAAAAAAAATAGAAGAACAAGTTGACTAAATTAATTGAAGCTTGGTACCAAAAAAAAAAAATAAAAAAAATAAAAAAATAAAATTAATTGAAGCTATTGAAAAGTGGAAGACGTGATTTTGATATGGCCTTCATCAACGATCCAACAGAGTAAGAGTTGAGGGAGATACACTTGGTATGTGGTTCACCACTTCTTCACAATCTAGCCTACATGCTCGCAATCTTCCTAATCTACTACTTGTACTTTATTTAGCACCTATACTATTTTTTTTGTTCATACAAAAAAGTATCCACCATCGACAATAGTTACCATTTTCCGCATTGACTTATAGGTACCCCAAAGGACGGGACAATTGGATAAGGGATTTAAGATTACTCCATATCCAAGGCGAGAAATCGAACCTTCGACCTTGTTAAGGGTGACTGGGTCTCTATCCACTTAACCTCATCCCCTTCATTTTTTAGCACCTAGACTAGACTATGACTTTATATATAAGCGGGTCAAGCTCAATGTTGGATGGATTTGATCTGGATAATTACCCCACTTCATTAATTTTTGCTTCAACTGTGTTTTCTTTATATCTCCCTCGCTTTTTTTCGGAAGTGGGTGGAGGCGGCCCCCGGCGGCTAGGATTATGGGGTTTGGTATAACTATTACATTCCAAGTTGCATAAACCATGCACCTTGTCAAAGCCAAAGGAATTAACTGGAGAAATATTTGGCACACTATTATTAATAAGTTATAACTTATAATATACTCAAACGAATAGTTATATGACTTTATTAATCGAATATCATGGGGTAAGATGGATATATGTAGAAGATGTACTAAGAAGGATAAGGTAGTTAAAATATGGTTAATTAATCAGTTATCCGTAATGATTGATCTAACCAACAAGTGTGATAGTCGTATGAGAGAAACACGTATCATTGATACGTTAGAATGCAGTTTTCCAATTCACACGGCCCGGACGTGTGTCCGGACAGACTCTTCGATTTCATTCGATTCAGTTCACATAGCCCCGTGTGGACTCACATGGACCGACCATGTGTCTGACAGAATTATAAAACAATATTTCTGTTTATCACCACTCATACCATTTCACATATGTTATATCCACATATATTTGTCACAAAAATTTAACTACTCAAGCCTTTTTACTCTTTCGACTTGAAAATGCCCCAACATTTCATAAGTCTACTTTGAACTTCATGATTCCATCTAGTAACCTTATATGGGCCGGCCCTTGGAGATTCATGTACTATATTGACTTGAATATCAAACATAATGTAGAAGTCGTGAGTGGTGGACCTCATGTTACCAATCGTTACGCGTGATAACCACGACGATAACTTTGTTTAATGCATTTCTTCTTGTTTGCATGCTACTACTACAGTACTACTCCTAATATTTGTTTAATTTTATATTGCACCAATTGGAATCTTTGCTACAAGCATACTACAACTACATCGCCAATGTTCATGGAATGGAGGGTGAATATTTGTGCTCTTATATTTAAATATTTACAATAACGTGATACTAGGGAAATCGACAATTGTTTCTAGACAACTTGACAAATTAATTACTTATTTTTGGTAAAACGACATTTTTGGATTGATTTTTTTTTCTTTGTTTCATCTTTCTTGTTCCAATGATTGAGACAATTGGTGAAGAAGAGAGTAAACAATTTGCATCTAACACTACTATACTCAAGTGTCTGAATTTACGGTATTACGTCTTTGAACAGGTTTATATGAATAGTTAACTAGCTAAACAAGTTTATTTTCTATGTAATTTTCTGGACGCCTTTATGCTTGCTTGATTAGACTTTTTTTCAATGATTCTGACTTTTGACATATCATGGAATTAACTTTTCTTGTTTGGCCTACTTCCATATACAACTTTGAATGATTATATTTTACTATCTTACTATTATGAGTAGCTTACTTAAATTTTTTGAAACATTTGTTAAGTGAGTAGTACATGAACGTTAGAAGTGTTTTTTTTATTATTATTTTTTTTTTAAATAAGGAGTCATAAAGGTAGATGTAGACGAGTTTTTGAACTTCGATATTTGCCACAATATCAAAAACTTCATCAACTAACTTAACTAACAACATGTTAAGCTTATAAATTCCAAACCTTACTTTTATTAATACCTTTTAATTTTACAGACGAGTTAATTGATATTTGTAATTACCCCTCAAAAGGAAAAAAGTTGATATTTAATACTATTAATTATGACAAACTAAGTTCAATTTTGTTTGGGTGAAGAAGATTAACTTCATGGTTTGGCATTGAGGCTATGTTTTCATCATGTGATTTTTGTTGATTTCAACGAAAATCAACAAAAATTAACGAAAATCAACAAAAATCAATAAAATAAAGTGGTGCAGTGTAGTAGTATATGTAAATAAATTGAATGGTAGAAATGAAATAGTTTGAGACAGTGAAATTCCGAGCATTTCGTTCAAATAACCAGGAAATTAGTGGGACGTTTCCCCACCAATTTCCGGATCACCTCATCCATCCCCTACAAACTCTGTTATTCTCAAACCAGGAGAGAGAAAGCGACACAGAATCAACCTATCCTCAGCTCGCTACTACTCATTTTCACTTTTACCACTCTTTCTTCCCCTTTTCTCCCATCCCATATACTCCCAAAACCCAGAAAATTCAATAATTTTTCCACAAAGATTAATAAATAAGGAAACAATAGTACTATATTCTCCCACTCGTTTCCGCGTGACCATTGAATATCACACGGTTAATCTTTGGTTTATCTGGGTAATGCTTGTTTCGCAGAAATTCATCCATCGTTTTATTACAGTTTCTGGGTACAAACGAAACAAAGAAGAAACAGTGGGGAGTATTATATAATGAGGTGAAGTTGTTAGATAAGCAGATCTCGTTGGTTGTTGTTGTTGTTGTTGTTGTTGTAGAGGAGAGAGACAGAGAGAGAATGGAGAGTTACTTACACGAGAACTTTGAGGTGAAGCCGAAAGGATCTTCAGAGGAGGTGTTGGAGAAATGGAGGAAACTATGTGGCGTCGTCAAGAACCCAAAGCGTCGCTTTCGATTCACTGCCAATTTGTCCAAGCGTTACGAGGCTGCTGCTATGCGTCGTACCAATCAGGTAGGCTCCTTCCCTCTCAATCTCTCTCCTTTCATTTTGGATGATCAACTCATGTTTTTGCCCTTTTGTTTTAATGTCATTATTTTCCTTTGTGTTTTTGTGTTCGTTTTGTTTTGGGTTTTTCCCATTTATCATCCAGAGTAAAAGATAGAATTGAATGTTGGGTTTGTATTACTCTGCTAGATATGGGAATAAATAAGCCATTTTTCTTTGATTTATTTCAGCATATAGTTCTCAGAGTTGATCTCAGAGTTGAACCTTGGGATCTTCACTCTTATTTTGGCTGGCCTATAAATGAATGAATCAAAGATGATAAAACTGATGTTGAAGTGATTAATAGCAGGATGGCCTAAAGTTTCATGTGCTGGCAAGTATTTGGAAATTTGATAATTTTCTTGATTTCACTGCTTTATTGAGGTTAATTTGACACATTATAAATCAAATAACTGTTTTTTTTTAAGGGCTTTAAGAAAAATTGGCCACTGAGAGTTCTTGTTGTCTCAGTTGAGCATTTTGTGATCAAACTGAATGAAGTTGGTATTGGTCAACTGATCATCAATGTTGTGTTGTTATTACAGGAGAAATTGCGAATCGCTGTTCTGGTCTCAAAAGCTGCATTTCAGTTTATACAAGGTCAGTTTTCTCTTCTGATTCAAGAGAAACTGAAAGTTATCTTTTATTAAGAGGTGACATGAGCTTTAACTTAATCACAATTTTGTGCAGGTGTAACACCAAGCGAGTACACTGTCCCAGAGGAAGTGAAAGCAGCAGGTTATCAGATATGTCCTGATGAGTTGAGTTGCCTCGTTGAAGGACACGATCTTAAGAAGCTAAAATCCCACGGAGGTGTAAATGGCCTTGCAGAGAAGCTCAAGACATCAACGGAGAAAGGGCTTACCTCCGACCCTAATGCCCTTAACACTAGACAAGAGCTTTTCGGGATCAACAAGTTTGCTGAGCCTCAACTGCGTAGTTTCTGGGTTTTTGTTTGGGAAGCCCTTCAGGATATGACATTGATGATCCTTGGTGTATGTGCTTTTGTGTCTCTTATAGTTGGCATAGCCATGGAAGGGTGGGCTAAGGGATCCCACGACGGGCTGGGGATCGTAGCTTCCATCTTGCTGGTTGTGTTCGTCACTGCAACAAGCGATTACAGGCAGTCATTACAGTTCAGGGACCTAGACAAAGAGAAGAAGAAGATCGCGATTCAGGTTACGAGGAATGGTTATAGGCAAAAAATGTCTATATATGACCTACTTCCTGGTGATATCGTACATCTTTCTATCGGGGACCAAGTTCCAGCTGATGGGCTTTTTGTGTCAGGATTCTCAGTGCTGATTGATGAATCAAGTTTAACTGGAGAGAGCGAGCCTGTAATGGCAACTGTTGATAACCCTTTTCTTCTATCTGGTACCAAGGTCCAGGATGGATCATGTAAGATGTTAGTCACCACTGTTGGGATGAGAACCCAATGGGGAAAGTTGTTGGCAACTCTTAGTGAAGGGGGAGATGATGAGACCCCTTTACAGGTCAAACTGAATGGTGTTGCCACCATTATTGGAAAGATTGGTCTTTTCTTTGCAGTGGTGACTTTTGCGGTGCTTGTGAATGGACTAATCACCCGTAAATGGAGAGAAGGGACCTACTGGTATTGGGCTGGGGATGAGGCACTAGAATTGTTGGAATACTTTGCTGTTGCTGTCACCATTGTTGTTGTTGCCGTCCCTGAGGGGCTACCTTTGGCTGTGACGCTGAGCCTTGCCTTTGCTATGAAGAAGATGATGAACGACAAGGCGCTGGTCCGTCACTTGGCAGCTTGTGAGACCATGGGATCTTCAACTACCATCTGTAGTGACAAAACCGGGACACTAACCACCAACCGTATGACTGTTGTAAAATCATGCATCTGCATGAATGTAAAGGAAATCACTAAAGAATCTAGCTTGCGTTCTGAGATGTCAGAATCTTCTCTAAAGCTCCTTCTTCAGTCCATATTCAGCAACACTGGGGGCGAAGTTGTCATCAATAAACAAGGAAAGCTCGAAATATTGGGAACACCCACTGAAACTGCTCTCTTGGAGCTTGGCTTGTCGCTTGGTGGCGATTTCCAGTCAGAAAGACAAGCAGCTAAACTTATCAAAGTCGAGCCATTCAACTCTACAAAGAAAAGGATGGGTGTTGTGCTAGAACTCCCTGGTGGAGGTCTACGGGCTCACACTAAAGGTGCTTCCGAGATAGTATTAGCTGCTTGTGATAAAGTGGTCAATTCAAATGGAGAGGTTGTTCCCCTCAATGGAGAACTATTGGAGCACCTTAAGGTTACAATCAATCAGTTTGCAGATGAGGCTCTCCGGACTTTGTGTCTTGCGTATATGGAACTAGAAAGTGGGTTCTCTCCAAATGACCCCATTCCTACTGAAGGTTTTACGTGCTTAGGAATTGTGGGCATCAAAGATCCTGTTCGACCTGGTGTCAAGGAGTCTGTTGCTATCTGTCGTTCAGCAGGAATAACTGTTCGGATGGTTACAGGGGACAACATAAACACAGCTAAAGCAATTGCTCGGGAATGTGGTATTCTAACTGATGATGGTATAGCTATAGAAGGTCCAGTGTTTCGAGAGAAAAGCCAGGAAGAATTAGATAAAATCATTCCCAAAATTCAGGTTGTTCATCGATTTCCCATTTTCATATTAATTTTGTTTCCATTTCTTTTCATACTGTTACCTACAGCTAATATGTCTGAGTTTGGCATGTTATCAATGAAATAATTTTTTTGTTTTATTTTATTTTACAGGTGATGGCACGATCATCTCCCTTGGACAAACATACACTTGTGAAGCAGTTGCGGACTACATTTAATGAAGTCGTGGCTGTCACGGGAGATGGAACAAACGACGCTCCAGCACTCCATGAGGCTGACATTGGGCTTGCTATGGGCATTGCTGGCACTGAGGTATAGCTATCTTCCTGTATCTTTTTCTCATCTCATTGTTATGTGACGCCCCAAAACTTGGGTGACTGACCCTATGCTAATCAAGCCTTTTGGGCCTTCTGTCCTCATCTGGGTCCCAAAAGGAAGAGCTCTTCTTGACATAAATAGGTGCATTCTTAGTATAAAGAGCATATTGCAGTCACATAGTTAACGTGGGATATCACAGTTTACCTGCTTATCTGCTATGAAACTGTGGTAGTGATCTGTATATAAATTTGCAGGTGGCTAAAGAGAGTGCTGATGTTATAATTCTGGACGACAACTTCTCAACTATTGTTACTGTTGCTAAATGGGGACGTTCAGTTTACATAAACATTCAGAAGTTTGTGCAGTTTCAGCTGACTGTAAATGTCGTTGCTCTACTTGTTAACTTCTTTTCAGCCTGTTGGACTGGTGAGGATCCATATCAAGTACTGTAACACTATATTTGGTTTAAATGTATATTTTCATGATACTTAACATTGTCATATTGCTTGTTTTAGGAAGTGCTCCACTCACTGCGGTCCAGCTTTTGTGGGTCAATATGATCATGGATACCCTAGGAGCTCTTGCTTTGGCAACTGAGCCTCCTAAAGATGACTTAATGAAGCGGGCACCTGTTGGGAGGCATGGAAATTTCATCAGCAATGTCATGTGGAGGAATATATTAGGCCAATCCTTCTATCAGTTCATGGTGATTTGGTTTCTCCAAGCGAAAGGAGTAGCCTTGTTTGGCCTTGAAGGCCCAGATGCTGAATTGATCTTGAATACACTTATCTTCAACACATTTGTCTTCTGTCAGGTAATCAACATTTCTATGCCATCACTTATTGATAACATGATTTTTTAACTGTTAATTTTGCATATTTGTTTTGAATGTTAACATGTATACTCTATCCTGGCAACTTATTAAATGTTTTCTGAGTTGCAGCTTTTTAATGAAGTAAGCTCACGAGACATGGAGGAGATAGACGTTTTCAAGGGCATTCTAGATAATTATGTTTTTGTTAGTGTCATCGCTTGCACACTGTTCTGTCAAATCATAATTGTTGAATACCTTGGTACATTTGCCAGCACCACTCCACTGAGTTTCATCCAGTGGTTCCTCAGTATCTTCATCGGGTTCTTAGGGATGCCAATTGCAGCCGGCTTAAAGATGATACCAGTGTGAGACATTTTCACGTAGAGGTGCAGTTTGTATTGATCAAGTGCAGGAGTGTTTCTGTGGTGAAGCACTAACACCAACGTTTTTCAATGCTAACTTCATGCGGCTCAAGCAATTGAATGGAAATTTTCATGTGGATGTCCGAGATTTTAGTAACATGAACTTGGGAGATTTTTTTTGTCGATTATTTCTTATTAAAGACGTGTTTTGACAAACCAAGGGCAATTCCGTTCTGGGGTTTTAGGGTTTTATCAGATATACTGTCAGTAGTGGTCAATTTTTCAGAAATTTTCCTTGTTAGTTTTAGAAATGTAAAACCCCTTACGAGTTGTTTGTAACTAGTCTATCTTGATTTTGTTCTCTTGACCTGTAGTGTAAACCATTTGATCCTTTATGGGAATAACAGACTTTCTTCCCTCAATACGAGTACCTCTTTATTACATTCTCCAGAGCAGTTAGTTTTGAATGTGAATTATTTTTCCTATGAGTTGATAATCACAATAAATTTCTTGAGCAGAGCACTGAATTCTCTTCTCGAAAGTTTTCATGGTATGTTTAAGCTCAACTTAGTTTGAGCGACAAGTCATGGACCGCGATAAAACTGAAGGAGCTAACAAGAGAGCAGTTCATAATCTTGCAAACCTGGGCAAATCAAATACTATGTCTGAACAATTCAAATCACCTGCAAAAGCTAAGATCGCTCCTCTCATTCACATACAAGAAACTGGTGTTGTGTTTTAATTTACAATTCGGAATTTGTTTACACAATGCAATATACCCTTTTCTGTTGGGTACTTAACAAAAAGCAAGTGTTCTATTAAGCTGTGCCTCTCATTTCACACGAATACAACCAAACAGGCTCAAGCAATGCTTTGACACTAAGAAGTTCTTGCACTCCATCTTCACTGTTCGCTGCTTCCTCAATACAGCTATCAACTTGAGGGTATAACTCCTGTAGATATGCCAATATTAAATTGAGCTTTCCCAAATTTGCGTCGTTATGCTTCACCAACTTCACAAAAACAAAGCGTGCAAGTCCCACTGCCAAGCCAAAGTCTTTTCTTTGCAACCCAGCCACAGATCCAATGAGAAATATTATTCCAACAGTGTCTAGTATCTCATGATTTGTTCTTAATAGTTGAACCACCATTGCTATTAGCTTCTTGAATGCTGGGAAATCTTCTTTTTCAGCGCGATTATCATCCTCCTCCTCTTCCTCGTCAGAGGCTGCACATTTCATCTCATAAAGCTCAATATTAGCTAAAATCGAAAGCCATGGATGAATATACATTTCGCCATCACTAGAGACGTGGAGAGATATAATCTCTTCCAATGACTGTTTCAGCATGCACCTAGATCCCAACCCCAAAATCACGTCTGGAAGCCACTGTTTTGCCAAAGTGACAAGGCGTGCTGCATAACCAGATCCGCAGTACAACTCAATTGAGGCTATCAGATCAAGCAGATGGTTGGCAACATCATAGACTTCTTGAGGAGCAGATGTATCTTCATTGGCAGTTGCCACAACTATATTGAGCAACTTGGCTGCATAACTAAAGGAACTCTTCAAGCATGCATATACATCTCTCAGTTGCTCTTCTTGAAACTTCAATTCATTGTTATAAGATCGCTTTAAAGTGGAAATCATATTCTGCAGATACATTGTCGTAAAACTCAGGCACCTGTGCTGGTTGTGAGAAAGGAAATCCAATGCAGCAACATCAACAATGAACTTCAGAATTGTGGTAAGAATCTTCACCAAATTCAACATCCTTCTACGGTATGGAAAGGAGGACCCTAAGGAAGTAACCAATTCCATCAATTTAGTAGCAAAAGTGCAAAGATAACTGAAGATTATACGATTAACGATGCATAATGACTAGGGGCTTCAAAGAAAAAAATCTCTCCCACCCAAAATAAACATCTCATTTCACAATGACGTGACTTAAGAGTTTTAGAAATGGCCTTGAGTGAAGAGTAGCAAGAGAGATTCTAGGGTGAAATGCTATGACAAAAGAGACATGGACAGCTATTTACAGGGTTGGGTTGTCCATGCTTGTCAGAAAAGTGGCACATTCAATAGCGAAGCAATAATTTCACAACAACTCCCAAATAAAGTATTATGGAATGCTTGTAGTGTAAATAGTTAAAGTTGAATATACCCAAGCAAGAGAGATTCTAAGGTGAAATGGTAACACACAGAATTGAAGACTTCATAAGAGATGACTGAATTATGCAAATAACCATACTACTGTTACTTACCATCATCATCAGCGCAAGAATCATCTGTACTAGACTTTACTTGCTTCTTCCTGCAAGACAGGCTAGTCCTGTTGCTACATAGCTTGCAGCCTGAAACCATTGATCCAAATTTTGCCAAGCCACCACCATTAAGTATCTTTTTTATACAGTTGAGAAGATGATCCAATGACTCGGCCAAAAATGTTTGCTGGAATCAAAACGAAAGATATTGCAAAACAATGAGTAATGTTGTTATCTTGAAACAACAAAGTAAGTTGTTCAAGTACAAATGATCAGCAGTGCAGTGTGCAGAGTAAGCGTTATCATTGACCACAATATCATGGTGTACAAGAAGTCAGAAAGCACCAAGATACTTGAATCAAGATAGAGTCAATCACATAACATTTGATTCTATTAGTGGCTGAGCATCGAGTATATATATCTCCAAATAGGGCATTTCAATGTTAGTGTTATGGGATTGCATTTCAATGACAGACAAGATAGCAATTAATAAAACTTACCTCAAGAGATGATCCAGAATCTAGCCCAGTATTCTTTCTGTTGCTATGGTCATTAATGTCGTCGATAATGATATTTTGAAGGGACATACGCAGAGAAAGTGCCATATATGCATCAATGATTGATGCAGATATAAAATCACAACACATACAATGCACAATGCTGACTTCAGAAATGACTTTTAGGGAAATAAATGCCACTTTTAAAGCCTTGGATTCAAACATAGCTTTTCGGCTGATTTCAGATGCTAACAGGTCTTTTATTTGCCATGCTATTCCTACTGCAGTTTCGTAATTATCCTTGAACGCTAGTGGTATTCGTCCATCAACACATTTGCCTTTTCCTGACATACTAGACTTGCCTTTCTTCCTCTTTACAGATGGAATTATCTCCCTTGGTAATTCAATGCTGAAGTAGCTAGCACAGCCAACAGCAGTATCTTGCAGGACTGTTGATAGAGCCTCAAACATATCGTCAAACCAATTGCAAGATAATATCAACTTATGTGCTGACCGAACTTCAGCTTGCCTTTCGTTATTTTCAGACAAACCATGACAATTTGTGACCACTGCTAAGCATTCTTCATGTAGTCCAGTTACTCCATCTGGAGAGACAACAGAAACAATGTCGAATAGGGAGGACTGAGCATGCGCAAGAGTAGCGGCAGCCAACAAACCCTTCAGCCTTTCACCTGAAAATAGTTCCTTAATGGCTTCTCTACGAGATGACTCCTTCACTAGCTTGCTGCAAAGGTGGGCAATAGCAATAAATATTCCCTTTATGTGATTTGGATCAAGCCTATCAGGTGAGAGAACAATATCAACAAGTGCTCTGACAAGTTCAATAAGAGACTTTGAAGATGCTCCTTCTGATGCGGCAAATTCACAAAACCTTGCACCAGCCATTGGAGACCTTCTTATTAGGGTGACAAAGCGAGTACATGCTTCTCCTATATTAACTTTTGATGGAAAATATGATGGTATAAGCAATCGTGTGATCTTTTGAGCAACAGGTGGTTGATCATTTGCAAGGGCAGACAGCAAAACATCTATGTTTACCACCTAAGGATTGAAACAGAATGACATTAATCAACCAGGAAAAGAAAAAATTGTATGCAAATATTGTAAATTCACGATCCGAGTCATTTTTGTCTACCTTGTTAAATTGGAACCCTCGAATATCCATAATGAGCAACAGGAGATCAGCAACAGCAATTCGAATGGACAGAACAGAATCCAGAATCATGTTTCCCAATCTTGGCAAGAGAACTTTAAGTATTTCATGAGTTTGAGGGTTGCCCAGCAAATATATAACACCGTTCAACACGGAAAGTCTAACCTCATTAGATGCATCACGTGACATATCATCAAAAATGATAGTTATCATTTTTGTAATAGTTGACGATGGAATGATTTCCCAGAACAAATGAAGGATACGACAAACACCTTCTACTGCAACTAGCCTCACATCAGGACAATCATCCTTGAGTAATTTCTCCAACAAGAAGAATTGTTTATCAAGCATCGTATCTTTAGCCTCTTTTGTAGCATCTGGATCTTCAAGAGGGAACATGTCTAGGAGTAAGTGAAGAGCATTTTGACGGACATTTGAGTTTGCAACCTGCAGTCGTTCCCAGCAATTCGATTGTTATAGTGTATAATCACCACAAATGTCATCCCTTGATTGTTTCACAAAAGTTGCTAATATAGGTTTTTCTACAATATTGAAATTTAACAGTGAAATTGCAACTTTTAAGAAATTGATTTTGTGAAGAGTAGTTATCAAAGAACATGTCTTTTCTAACATCCTAACACTCTCCAAGCACTGTTCCTATTATCTAAACTAACTTATCAGCTGAATGGTCCTTCGCCAAGGAGACATTACCACATTAATTTGCCACCTAATGTTGACAGACGTAGATAGCATCCCCACAGTATTTAGTCATCAAATGTAAACATTTCTTAGTTAATGGAAAGCTGAAGAAAATGACAAGAAATATTCAAAATCGTAGTGATAAATCCAATCCATGGCAATAAATGGGAATAATGCCAAGCTACTCTGTTACAATCTCTTATTCAAATAACCATCAGCTTATCAGATAGCATCGAAATTACCTGCAATGACCTGAAAATCACAGGATCAGCGAGGCGGAAAAGGAGCTTCTCCACACCCTCAGTAGTTCTCTGACTGGTAAACCCTCCTAAAACCCTGCGAATAGAAGCTGCAAAGGACGCAGAGCCGGCAAGGGTGGCCCCCTCGATCAAGCACTGCAAGAACTCATCTTCAATCTCTCTCCTAACATCGCCATCCACACTCTTCCAACCCTTAAACACAATCTCCCCATAAGCCTCCAACATGGATTTCCTCCCAAATGGGATTTGAGATTTGATCATCGCCAGTGATTCCTTCAGGAGCTGAAGGCTCAAACCGAACAAAAACGCGATAAACCGCCTCCCGTCCTCTGTCTTCAAGTACAATGGGGTTATCACACAACGAACAAGTAAAAGCTTCAAATCCTCTATACTCTCATCCTCGAAATCAAACAACACAAAAGCCTCCCTAAGTGCATAAACCCTATGCACATCCACCTTCTTACTCAATGTCAATGATCTCGAGACCAGAAACGGGAGAAATTGAGAAATCAACATCTCTCTCCCAACAAACTCCCCTTTCCACCATTCTTCACACAAATTGGATATCTCAGACAAAAGGGAAGAATTGGACTCAAAAAGGATCAAATTGTCGTGTAATTCCCTCACAGCGGGGAACAAATCCTGGGGAGAGAAAGCCCCTTTTGGGTGTTTGGCGCAAATTAGGGCAACACAAGCGTAGATTTGCAGATTCTGAAGGAGGCATTTCTGGTGCGTTTCTTGAGGGGTTTCGTCGAGGGTGGCGGCGTTTCGAGAGGGTCTTCGGGGTTTCTTCAATGGCGGCGAAGGTGGAGTTCTGGGGTTTGTGGTGGGGTTTTTGAAGGAATCGATGGAGCGAGAGATGGAGGAGTGGAGAGAGAGTGGGAGTGAAGTAGTGAGATCTGAAGAGGGTTTAATGTTGTGGATTATGGTCTTCAATGAGGGTTTTGCAGATTTTAGAGAGAGTTTAATGGCGGATGCGAGGAATGAATCGGCCGATGTTTGCAGAGATGAACGAAGCCTCTTCTCCATTGGAGGGAGCTTGGGAGAGGAAGAGAGAGGAGAGAGAAATTTTGAACTGGTTTGAAAATGGCGCTCAACTCCATAGATCAGTGAAAATGTGAAAATAATGGGCCGGGCCTGATTGGGTCGTTGTCTTCTTTGGGCGTTGTTATTTATGGGTATGGATACAAGTATGGATACAGGATAGAGAATATTACAATTTCGAAAACTTTTGACCCTGTTCGTAGTAAAATTACATTTCTACACAATGTTTGAGTTGCGGAAAACCAAGTACTACCTTCTTTAAAGAACGGAGGGAGTAGAAAATTTTCAAACCCTGAACAAGGTCGTAGAATACATGAATGCAATATATATTTTGGCATTCTCTTTTAACCATTTATTCTCAACTTTGTTCTAGATTCTAAGTAATTCATTATTCTCGTTTGTATTCTTTAATTTCTCACATTTTTATCAATGTACGTTATCAATGATTTAGGGCCTGTTTTTTTCCAATTGAAACTAAACTGAACTTATTAGAACTGAACTGAACTGAATTGAACTAATTAGAACTGAACTGAACTTATTAAAACTGAACTGAACTAAACTGAACTTATTAAAACTGAACTGAATGAATAGTAATTTGTGAGATAAATGGTAAGTTGCAGGAACTGAACTTATTGCGACTGAATTGAATTGAACTGAATTTATTACTACTGAATTGAACTAAATTGAATTTATTGCGACTCGACTGAACTGAACTGAAACTTATCAAAATAAGTTGAAAAGAACAGGCCCTTACTAATATTTTGTATTAGTATAATATTTCACCCTTAAAGTTTGTTTGCTATTAAGATTTTCAATTTAGAAGTCACAAATACAAGTAAAAATCGAAGATACAACCTCAGTATTGGTACTCCTAAGTGATGGAAAGGAATCTGATTAGCTTTTATGAGGGGGCTTACGAATTAAGGACATCATAATAGTGTGAAAATATTCCTAATAAAGATTTTTTTTGAAAGTGACATGACACTAAAATGATAGTATTAGTATTACTAACACAAGACTAATATTTGAATATTAGCTACTACAAATAGCATGAAATCATCACTTTATTTGGCGAACGAGGGAGGCCCGGGGGTGGCTGTAAAATGTAAATGGCATGCGAAATCAAAAAGCATGCCAGTCATAAGACCGGAATTGTGCCTACGACCTGTTCCCAGTAACTTACATAAGTATATACTACTTGTTTAGAATATAGTGAAATACTATAATCAATGAATAAATATGAGATTATTGGAATTCTAAGACGATGCTTGTATAGCACCAAAAGACCATATGTACAGACGATGTTGGGTTGAAATGTTAAAAACCAATTAATCTGATTCTGCCTGTCAATGGTTCCCGAAACGCCACCATCTTCTCTTCTTCTTCGGCTCACATGGAGGCACTTCTGCATATTAACACCAGAATTACCATTTTCAGTTATGTTTATGTAAATCTGCTTACCATAGCCTAAGATAGGAAATAGAAACAGGCCAAACTATCTCAAGGGCGCAAGGCTCCCCAACAAAAATAACAGATAAGCACTATAACTGCTGTCGTGATAGTAGAGCTATGGAGTATGGTGTAGGTTTCGAAATCAAATTTGTCTCAGGGAAGCTGCTGTATAGGCAAACCCTAAAAAATCCAGCAGTAAGTACATATCTTACACCAATGAATGTTATCTAATTTGAGGAACTGATCTTCTTAGCTTACATTCCTTGGGGGGGGGGGGGGAGGAAAAAAAAAGGAAAAAGAACAACACAGAGAGAGGATTTTTTCCGATGGGAATGTGAGCTACACTAAGGAGTCTCACTCTTTGGGAGGGATAACAATCCACCTACAACATTTAGTGGTATGAAGAGCCAAAGAGTGTTGAATGACAATTAAATGCATTCCTAATCTCATCCATCTCAAAATGATTGCCTCACTATTCAAATCATCCTCATTTTTCATCAACATCCTATGTTCCAATCCCAATTGCTCCATTACGATTTTCCCTTCAAGTCTGATATTCTCGAGTGATAGCTGCTTTTCTAACAATTTTGGGACAAATTAATCGTTTCTATCTGCTTTTCCATAGCACAAAAACTTCAGCATCACATTCACCAGAACAAGACCATAATATATACGTTACAGCTGCAAGCCTGACCTAGTGCAGACTGGTTCATTGAGCAAGAGAGATTTGAATTACCTCCTTGTGGATAGATTGAGTTGTAGTGTACTTCAGCCCAAAAGCTTAAAAAGATGACTGCAACCAAAAAAAAACGGGAAGATTCTTTATGAGTAAAAACTGATATTATAGTCACAACCTTCCACATCAAATTAATTATTGAAGCTGTATCATGATCTGCCACATATAAGCCTCATCTTTAAAATTAATAACAAAGTAGTACTCAATAACTACTTTAAGAATAAAGGACTAGATGTAAGTAAAGTACATACCCTAAGAGCAGCAAACTACACCAAATGTTGACACGCCTTGGATAGTGTTTCAGGTTTAAAGTAAATCTTTTTTGTGAAAGCATCTAAAATAGCGATTTAGAGACAAGACCCCATGAAAACTTCCGACTTCATATACTCATCTTCCTCAATGTTGGATAAAACTCAGAGGATTGATGATGATTAGGGTCATCGACACCATTACTACTAATAAGGAAACTACGAATTACAAACTAAAGGACCCAGAACAAGTAATAGTAATGAAAGGAAATAACACAACTGCTAACAAACGGGAGTCCATGAGTTACTGCCAGGTCCACCGAAGAAGGGGGTGCAATCACAGGAGAGCACTACAAATTTTCACATTGGATTTTGCAAATTCAAGTAGGTGTGGGCTTCAGCTTACTTCGTTTTGACTTTTGATTCTTGGGAATAATCTCCATGTAACAGGTATCCTTGAATGAAGTTATGAGAAATATTTTTACACCATACTGCAAGAACAAACTTTATATTTTAGTAGAGAATCTTCCACAAGTAAGCTCAGTTGCACAGATCTGGTACGACAACATACATTAGCATATCATTTTAGTGATGCAAGCAACAAAAAGTCAACAAAAAGTCAGCAACAACACAGTGAGGCTCCCGCTGAGGCACAGCTGAAGGAGAATTAAAGCGGAATAAAAGCTGGAAGAGGGGCTAATAAGCATCTGATCTGTAGTATAAATTATAAAATAAGCTACAAAGCTCTGAACTATATTTCTAAATACAGTTACGAGACAGAGAGACAAGTTTCACAATGGAAATTGGATCGGAATCCCGAATAAATGCCTTGATCAAGGGTATGAGCCCCACGACAGAAGACCACCTCCACAGGCAGGAGCTTCTTGATAGGCATTAAGGTAATACGGTATGGTACAAACTCAAATACAATGCCAAGAAATTTAAAAAAGGTACAGATCACATCCAAACAATATTCTCCACATTGTACGAGGGACTACAAAATGCAAATCATCAGCAACGATTTAAAACCTAATATAATTAACTTAGTACAAGAGGCTACAAATAGGCATATGATCAGCAAACACTTTACACTACAATCCTAACAAGTTAGTGTTTTAGGACTTGTTTACACAAAAACTGAATTGAGTTTAGAGTTGAGACTGAAGAACACTATAATTTTTGTCAAGTGCTACCTCAAGTAAATACAATGGCTTCAGAATTCAAAACTTGACAACAAGATGACTATGGTGGATAAGGGAAGGTAAAGTCAGCACTTCATACATACCGAGTCAGCAGCTGCCTGCAAGGTGACATGATCTCCCCATTCACCACTCCTGTTACCGATCACATAAAAAGTTAAATAAACAATCCTCACACAATGCAAAACCCCTAATAATATTGATTCCATTTCAAATAGTAAGGATATTGGTAGAATCATACAGCAAAAAGATAATACATCGAAGTATAAAGTATACAGTAAAATTACAAAAGAGCAGGCCAATAGTGGCTAAAACTGGCGACTGATTCATATTGGGTTGCCAAATAGTGACTTGTTGGTCTCTGTAGCAACCAACATACTGTACTTCGCTACCATTGGTCTATAAATTGCGACCACATTTTGCATTAATTCGATTGCTTAGACAATAAAATAAAAGAAAATTGGAAGTTAATCACTGCGGAGGTCAAATAGCATCACCATATAAGTAGGCGTGAAACCCGTTTGCTCATTTTGCCTTGGTGTCTTTCTAAGGCAAACCCCCGTCCCCGCTTCACATCCTTCCCTTTCCTCCACCTCCCTCTTCCTTGTCTTTCCTCTTCCTTCTTTTCCTCCCTCCATCCTCCACATGCAAGCTTTTCAGATTTCTTCTCCTACATTTTTTTCTACGTTTAGTTTTGCAACCCGTCTTGTATGAGGCGGACTCTTCCCATGAGTTTATCTCAACTTGTGAATAAGTATTAGTATGAATGCAAGAAAGTATTAGTATGTGACACAAACTTACAAAATCATANAAAAAAAAAAAAAAAAAAAAAGAGGGAGGGAGAGCAGAAGTTTATATGAGATATGTTCACAAGTGGGCTTGAATTTATAAATTTGTCTAGATAAAATCTATCACAAGCATATTCGCAACAATTTAGTGTGAAATGCACATAAATAAGTCTTTAGAAATGAATCTTTCATAAATGCCGGATCCCCGTACCCGTGTCTAGATTTTGAACAGTGTCCAAGTGTCCAAAATTCTGAATCATGGCGAGTCAGACACTCGGATCCGTACCCGTACCCGACACTCGTACCCATGTTAGGGTATAGTAGACAAACAAAACAAACCAAAATGGAAATTTATATCAATAAATAAAGTACCAAGTACAATCTTAGAGTAGCAGTCTAACAAGTGGGACCAAAATCTGTAAAAGTTAAGCAACAGCTAAATAGTACCTGGACATCTTCTTTAAGTATTCACCATATTCCATAGGCACATATCCCTCATAGAACTCAGGGTGAGACTTAAGCTGAAAATATCGAACAGTGAAGCGAATGAGGATATATAAACAATTAACATATATCAAAAACTTCCCCACAAAGAAATTTTTATTAGGGAAACTGATTTCATTTTTTTCTTGAAAAACCAACCTGATCGACAACCTGCAGTCTCACAAACTTGTGATGCTCGGGAGAGCGATAGAACTGATCCGACAAAGCACGGAACTGAGAATAGAGTATAAGTCGACAATAGTAAGAAGTTGAATGCAATACATTTAAACTCTAAATTTCAATAATGAAAATCCCAGTGAGTACTCAAAGTGAAAGATATAGAAAAAAAGATAAGTTCTACAGAAAATGAGATCAACTGTATTTGCTTCCAATAACAGAAAGCTGTATCTAGCAGACTGAGATATGGAGCTTGCACATTGAACAAAACCTAAGCCAAGCAAGAATACTGAGCCGCAAATATATGCATATACTCCATTGTAAGCATACATATAGGGACATTGTACATACACAATCAATTCAGTCATGTGTCACATACATTATGCAAGGTCTACTTGTCATGGAATTGACCAGTAAATGCCCAGGATAAGGTAGCCACACAGGATTGCCATGTTGGATCAATCTTGCCAAGTAGTATGGAGTTCCTACTTCCTAGAATTTATTTATTCGTTGTGGATGATGAGACAAGATAGCCACTTGGAATTACCACATATGAGTCCTCGGAGAAATTGTAACAGTGAAAGAAATAAGATATTATTCCATATTTCTTTTTGCTTTTAGAAAGTGAGCATTATTTATTTCTAAATCTAGTGTGGTATATCTCCGGGTGCTTTTGACGCAGGAAGTGAACTTCAGACAAAAACAAGTACTCCCTCCGTTTACTAATGAAGGTTACGCGACACTATTCATCTCCCCACTTTGGAGGGAAATAAAGTTACCCAAGTACACTTAAAAAAGATAATTGTGACACTTTATACATGAAGGGTATGCAAGTGGATATTTTTGTCAAATTTGGGGATTTTATTGTCCAAAAATATGAAGTGTAATCTT
>BSSO01000963.1:0-27032 GCA_030267885.1 Mesembryanthemum crystallinum
GACTGCTCATTGAAAAGACCATGGATCCCATGTCATGGAATATGGTGATTTTAATATTAGCAAGGACCATCTTTCTCTCTACATTGGCGCAAACAACAGTAGTTATGACCACAAACAACATTTGAAGCACAACCATCACAGGGTCAATCCAACACCCTCATCAACTGTTGAGCAACATGATGCTGACTTAATCTACTTGAAAGAGAAGGTTAATTTGTCTACTAATATATTTAAGTTCTAATACATACTCATTCTATCGATCGAGAAACCATAGTCGCTTTTATAATGGCATGATGTAAACTAGCAACGTGACTATTAATTCTGAATTATTAAAGGATATTATGTTGTTTTTCTTAATTTTTAAAATAGGTTCGTAGAGCTCCTGAAGGGTCTAGTAAGAGAGCACAAGCTCAAAAGGAGTTGGATGAAGCACTGTCACATAGAAAGCATGTAGACTCCACCATAGAAGCTATCGGAGAAGCTGTATTTGGTGTTCCAAAAGCTTTACAGATGTTTAAAACCGTCCGATCAGCAGGACAACCAATCGTTGATGATTGGGATTGTTTTAAAGCCCTGGTACAACTTCAACTTATGATTACTTCTCATTATTAAAAGTTTGGGATATTTTCTTTATATATATGAATGATTTTGTAACTTCATTCTTGAACTACATTCTATTTACCTGTATTGAGCTGAATAGAAAATTGAAAATTGCATGCTGAAGATGAAAAAGCGAAAATATTTGTGTTAAGAATTAGATATATTTAGGATTGAATTGGATCATATAAAATTACTTATGATGTCCATTAATCTAACTAATTAAACCATAAACCAATATAACAATTAGTAATAATTATTACATTTAAGTGTTGTACTGAAATTATTAACTTTCTTTGTAGGTTGACACTTATAAATCATACTGTGGACCTCTCTCTACCTATGGGAAGAAGCATATGAGGGCCTTTGCCAATATGTGCAATGCTGGTGTGCAAAAACATCAGATGGCTCAAGTAACATCCAAAATCTGCCACAACAATTAGTGTTAATTAAAAGATAATATTATCGTGCATATGTATTAGAAAAAGATTATCTAATATTATTGGATCGTTTTGTACCTGCTTAATTATGAAACGCTTATAAAATAGGTATTAAATCCTTTAATAATTGGAGAATCTAGTTTCATTCGTATGTACTATGATGTACAATAAGGAATTTCTCACTCTTAATTATAGAAATATGCAATAAAGAAAGACAAATACTACCTTCGTTTTAAGTTTTTTTTTTTTTTTTTTTTTGAGTTCAAACATTGTAAACTTTGACCATTGAATTATGAAAAGTTATAAAGTTATACAAAGTAAAAATAATATTTTTGGATTCATTTTAACTATCACTTTCAAAATATCAAATTTTTATATTTTTTCTATAGTTATAGAATTGTAGATATCTGTGGTCAAAGTGTTATCTCGTAAATTGCAAAAAGTCAAAGGCAAGATAAAATAAAAACGGAGGAAGTATGTAATAAAATGTAGGAAAAATTGCCGGAAACCCCCTATTGTACACTCTTTGTGAAAAACCCCCTATTATAATTTTTGTAGTGAGAAACTCCTTTATATGATACTTTTACCTTGAGGACACCCCCAAACCACCCCTACCAAGAGGTTTCTGGCAAAAATAACCCTAAAATGACCAAATTACCCTCCTGTTTTTGGCATTATAGCTTTAATTGAGCTTCTAATTATTTAACCTTACTCCTCAATCACATAAATTAGCGAACAAATTACCATTTTTTAATCTTTAATCGCTTCAATTGCACCTCTAAATCCCAATACGTGAGGGCATTTTGGTCATTTCGACCGTTTTTTGGCTGGGAAACCCTTGAAATTGGTGATTTGGGGGTCCTATAAGGACGGACGTATCATATAAGGGGGTTCCTCACTACAAAAATTATAAATGGGGGTTTTTGACAAAGAGTGGTATATAATAGGGGATTTCCGACAATTTTTCCTAAAATATAGGGTAATTTTTAAGAAACCATCTTTTAAATATGCGTTTTTTTAACAAACCATCTTTTAACTTTTTCTTTACAACAAACCACCTTATACAATATATTTTCTTTCTAATTGCCAAAAAAAAAAAAAAAAAAATCTTTTCGATAACCACCATTGTTTCAGCAACAAAGCTGGTTGAACTTTCCGTTTTGCCCTTCAACTTGTGGTTAAAAATTTGATATTTGAGTAGAGCACCCATTCCCATTTAATTATTTAACAATAATCCTAAGGCTACAGTTCCACCAACAAAAATCAAGCCTTTCCCCACCTCGTTTGATCATAAAGGCCAAAAGGCCCAAAATCAATATAATGAATCTCAAATCATAGCCTTTCAAATATAAGTCCTTTGATTTTTTATTTGGAGAAAGTCTATTGGAAAGGTCTGAATATGAAAAAAAAAAAATTAAAAAAAAAATCAATGGTGGTTTAAGTGAGGTTGTTCTTCATGGTAGGAGGAGGGTTCATTTGATTATGGAGGTGGGAGGTTTAAAGTTGGCCGATGGAAGGAGGAAGGAGAGAGGGCAACAAAGGGAGTTTAGATTTTTAAAAAAAAGAAAAAAAAAATTCTATATAATGATAGTAATTTTTTGAGGGGTATGTAATGATGGTAATTAGAAGCTCTATGTGATTCAGGGACAAAATGGTGGTCATCGGAAAGAAAACTTACCTTGTTCAAATATATGAATCCATCAGTAAACGATACTGTCGGATAGACGAACACCGATAAGAAAATGACACATATGCTACAAAGTATCACTTATAAAGGACAAATATGTCAAATATTATTGTTAATATTGTATCGTGTTTGGTTCATCAAATGACGCAAGATATATCTATAGAGTTCATGCTTCATAAATAGGACAAGAACGTACTATAGTTTGAGATTCAGTTGAATATCTATTGATTTAAAGATTCATAGAACCATATTTCCCTTGAATCATATGCACTATACCCATTAACTTTATCTTACAAGAAATGCTAAGAGTTTGTGTGGATAAACATGAGTCACAAATGGCACCCTATTGAAACCGATTGAAAACACCAATTACCACTTTGGCAAAGTGTGTACGCATAAGTCATTCCTTGGCCCCAATTAGCCCAACTTGTGAATAATGACATTTTGGATTCTCTTTCAATGATTTATTCTTTGTGGTATGGTATTGAATTTGGAATACTCGACATTAAATGGTCATCAGATATTTTTTTTTGTAAGAATCTAGACCAAAATCAAGCTAAATTCTCCTTAGTAGGCCACACAAAGATGTAAAAACCTCTGTGGAGCCTTTGCGTATTGAAATTGTGCTATGCATAAGATTCAAACATCTTGAAAAACATAGTCTATCTGAAATGATTCGTGAAATATTCAATATTGTATGTTAAAAATTGAGTTGTATCCCTTCGCGATGCCTAAAAAGAAGGATGTTTCTCCTTACCAACTCCAACACATATAAGATGGTATACATATAAGTGTGTGCCCCCTACTCCAATTGAATATACATTATTAAGCTTGAAAAAACTCATTTATTTGGTAATCTGATAAGTAGTAATCCCTCCATACCGAAATGAATGTTAGAAAATTAAGAAAGTGTCTTTTTCTTTAGCTTGAATATGACAAATGTGAATCGAACTAAATAAATAATACTAATATATAAGAGAAACGTAGTTTGCATACTTAATATGAACCGATTTTATAGTGTAGAATTGGACTTAACATACTGTGAAATTCACAATAATATACTTATTTTTTTTTTTAATTATATTAGGAGTGAAACCGAGGTATTGCAATGTCTTACGTAGGTTAATCAAGTTGCTGACTAACAAAAGACATAAATGCCTTAGCCTTTGTATGTAGTTGTTTCTTTTCAACCAATCACTCAATAATATTCTATAAAGAGATTCTTTCAGGGATGATGATCTAAGATCGATGTAGCTTCATTGCATTAGTTTGATTGACACCTTTCAACTTGTCCCTCAATAGTACTCTTCATATTTGGTCGACTATTTCTACTCGTCCATGTATTAAAGTTGGTGTTATTGGTTGTTACGAAAGTCATGGTGGGTTCATTTTACTATTTCGAATTTTATTTCAGACTGTTCTGTTCCATTCATTTAAGACTATTCAGTTTAAATCATATATTTTTTTTTGTCATAACTTACTATTTATTCAGTTGAATTCAGTTCAGTTCCAGTCATCCTATTCAATTCTGTTCAATTCAGGTCGTTTAGTTCGGTTCAATTCAGATACTTTTAATCGCAATGAACACACCCTAAGTTTTGTTTTCCTCCTGTTCAATTCATTATTACTAATAATCAACAAACATTAATAAATGAAAAGCAATTTTTTTTTTTTAGATATCAATCATTAGAAGTGATAAAAGAAACTATATGAGGAGAATATGCCCTAAATTCGCATAAAGTAGTACTTATGTTGTTTAAAATTGGTGTTTATTTTTCGCTCCAAATGAAAATTGGTGTTTATTTTGTTAACTTTTTCCTTAAACATAAGAAAAAGAAGAAGACAAAAGGAATCCATTTGAAAAGGACCAAAGAAAAACCCAAAAAGCCAAGAAACTTGGGCCAATAACCAACTCTTGCTTCTACCCATTTTAAAAATTGAAAATATTATACAATGGGCCCACACATTACAGCACATTAAGCAGTAACAATTCTATGAATCTTCACCGTACACGTGTACCACATTTTCAAATAACCCCAATCAACGGTAGATACACGTTACCAGAAATTAGAACACCTTAGAAAAAAAATCTCCTACAAATACATATTAAAATCTCCCACTAAATCCCTCATTAATCACCAAATCCACTTTCTTCACCAAATATTCTTTCTCTCTCTCTCTCTTCTTTCTCTCTCTTACTTTTTCGTTTGCCGGTGACCGGAGACGATGATCCGCTACGTCGCCGGCGTACCGTTAGCGGTGTTTCTGGTATTGAGCTCGGTGGTTTTCGGCCGTCAGATTAGCGATGATGAATTCATCAGGCTACCGTCCGATCATGATTCATCAACAGTTGATCTTGATCATATTTTTCCTCGTAGTGATGGTGATGATGATGATTCTGTTGGGACGAGATGGGCGGTTTTGATTGCTGGCTCTAATGGCTACTGGAATTACAGACACCAGGTGATTATTTTCGTCTAATTTATTGGCTATTTTGAACTCTCTTATTTGTGTGTTTTCTTTGAATTTTTCATTTTACAGTTCATATATTATAGAATTATAGGTATATGAGTGATAAAACAAATTATTATTATTATTATTATTATTATTATTATTATTATTATTATTATTATTATTATTATTATTATTATTATTATTGCGGCTTTTAGTGTCTCTTAACAGCTGCTCTTAGCTCGTTAAGATTTTATGATTTTTAATTTTAGTTTCTGGTTAATCCAGCCATCTCAAATTAGTACGTGTTCAAAGTATCCAGGGAGTACCTATACGAATTTATTCGTGTAATACTCGAGAGACCTTGGGCTAACACTCTAGACCGTGTGTTAAGAGGTGGTGAAGGAAGTTGTCCTTGCCAACACCAAAAATAAATAGAAATAATTAAATTAGTAGTATCTGTGTTTAAGGTTAGTAGACACGCAGATCAGTGATGTTTCCCTCAATAATAGAAATTAGACAATAATCTGACTAAATTACTAAATTATCCTTCCATTAGTTTGTTATAGGTGCATTGGAAATTGGCATTAATTATAAACCAAGGGTAAATTTGGAAATAGTAGCAATTAGTATTGTGACAGATACTAAAATTGATGTGTTTAAATTTTTGGAATCCAAACTGTTTTGGTCAGTGTTGTCTGTTGGAATTTGAAGTGGGAACTGTTCTTATCCATTATTGAATTGATTTGATTTGAATTTGACTATCAGTTGCATAAAATTCTCTAGTAAACATCCAACTATAGTAGTAGTGATTGGCCTTTTGTGAATAAGGGTTTGGATTTTAGCTGAGTAGAATATAAATGGCTGCTACAAGTATTTGGATTTTAGGATACACTCTGGTTCTAGCACTTGTTGCTGCTATGTTGGAGTATTGGACCCAATTTTACCATTGGTTTGGTGCCCTTAATGGCCTATGTTCGAAAATGACGGGAGAAACCTCAATCATGTAAGTTTTTTTGTGTTTGCGCTGTCGGGGGAAGTACATCTTGCTCATGTCATGAAGTCATTAGCTTACAAAGATATTGATATACTGGATGATGGATGTCTAAGAGGGATAACATAGAGTGATGCATTAAAGGGGACCTAGCCCAGCTCGTACTAGGCCTTCGGTCTGGGTTGGGTTGGGTTGGGGGGGTGGATTGGGTCATAGCCAACACCACTGATAATTCTCACAACCATAAGGTTAGTTGAAATTCTAATTTTCTGGTTTGTGGTCGGAACTCTACCAATCGGGCTCACTTATTCCTAACTAAAATTCATGTTGAAGACTAGTTATCTAATGGTATGCCATCATAGAACATGAGTCAATTAGGACTTCTTTGACATGCTTAGGATTACCAATGATCTGCTGCTTCTTTTAAACCCTAGGGACAGGAAATGAAAAATTCTTAAACCTTTTTGTTTTGGTAATTCTATTTCCCTGCTAATTGCTCCTCCCGATTGACAGATATTGATAAACAGTCTCTGTTCTTGTTAATCTTCTGTCCAGGCTGATATTTGTCATGCTTACCAAATTCTGAAGAAAGGTGGTTTGAAGGATGAAAATATAATTGTCTTCATGTATGACGACATTGCTAACAATGAGGAGAACCCCAGGTCTGGGATCATAATTAATAGCCCACATGGAGATGATGTTTATGCAGGAGTTCCCAAGGTTGATACAAATTTTGCACTTTTGATAGATTGCTAATGAATAATCTATCATATCATATTATCTTATTCACTTGATATATTGTGCAGGATTACACTGGGGAAAACGTGACTGTTAACAACTTTTTGGCAGCCATACTTGGGAACAAATCAGCTATTACCGGTGGAAGTGGAAAGGTGGTTGATAGTGGCCCCAATGATCACATCTTCATTTATTACTCGGACCATGGTGGTCCTGGCGTACTTGGTTAGTATTTGAGATTAATAACTCTTATTTAAGTTATATTTCTCCTGTTCTTAGTGGTAACTTTTAGCTTTTTGCGTGTTCTCTCATAGATTATCTGTATGAGAAAATGATTTGGTACCATAATTCTTGAATGTGTTACTATGGAGATAAGAATATAATATGGAATTTTTGTGTGGGCAATTCAATTTGGGGTGTGCCATAAAGGTTTGAAATCCCAGATTACTTGGATGCTTCTTCTGAATGATCCTACATCACTGTGAGGTTGCTGGGACAGGGATATGGCAAGAAACAAACAGGGAAACATCATTTGTATAGGGTGAAAAACTAATATGTGTTTGGCACGTGTGTCATGTCCCCATGTCGGACAGTAGATATGTCATCTAACTGGGGTGTCCTTGCTTCTTAAGACAGTCATTCTTATATTATTGGAGCCTCATCTGTAATTTTTCTCAGCTTAATGTCTAACTTCTTGACTTTTAGGTGCTTTCGGATTATGTAATCTCCCTCTTTATATATATTTGTTCCGTTTAATGGCTGTGAATTAAATTCCTAACGCTTCCTCAGCAATCCGTTTGATCTAGCGCCACTCGCCAGCATGTTCAACTTCTTTTTGATCTTTTATCATTCTGATTGTGTTGACTTCTTCCTGATGTGCTTCTTAACGTCTCCCCCCACCCCTTTTTTATATTTGCCTCTGGTAAAGTTGTCTATCAACTGTTAACTCTCTGTGCTTTGGTCAGGGATGCCTACCAATCCATACCTTTATGCTGATGATTTGATAGATACACTAAAGAAAAAGCATGCTTCCGGAACATATAAGAGCTTGGTAAGAACACCTACTTTCTTTGTCTTTAAAAAAAAAAAAAAAAAAAAAAAAGACGAAGAAGAAGAATGCCTATTCTTCAACCTCTGAATTACTTTCTGTGTTTTGGACAAACATTTGTTGATGGTAGATGAACATTTGATGTTAAGCTCAGTTTGGTTGGGTGGAGAATATTGTTCGTTGATAAACTTTTCTCTTTACAATGTCTTTCATCATTGTTTATGGAACTATGTTACTGCATGTTATATATGGAATTATTTAAATAAACCGTTTTCAAGGAGGTGAGGAACAAGTGATATGGGTTGAGATGAGTGTGACTTTATGAGGGAAACTGAGCTCCTGGTAAATCTCTCCAAGAACAAGACTGGGAACACATTTTCTCCTACATTGTAACTCATAGGCCAAATAGTTTGTACTAATGTATAATAAAAGTGGAGCAAACATATTTCAACTGAATGGAGCCTTAGTTTGTTTGTCAATTGATGAATTTTGCATCACCAAAATGTTAGGTATTTTATCTTGAAGCCTGTGAATCCGGAAGCATCTTCGAGGGCCTTCTTCCTGAAGGGCTAAATATTTATGCTACCACTGCTGCAAATGCTGTAGAGAGTAGCTGGGGAACTTATTGTCCTGGGGAGTATCCTAGTCCCCCTCCAGAGTATGAAACCTGTCTGGGTGACTTGTATAGTGTTGCTTGGATGGAAGACAGGTATGACTACCATCAACAGTTTTGATTACATAATCCAANCCCCCCCCCCCCCCCCCCGGGTGAAGAAATGGAAATTAGTTAATAGAAAGATGATGAAGGTAAGGATCAATATTTCCTGGGTGATCTCTCGTAGAGAAAGATCTGGGTGCCATGAGACATGCAGAAAATGCATACTCTATTTGATATGGTAGACCTCTTTTTCTAAATTCTGATATACACAAAATGCATACACTGTTTGATATTTTGTAACTGTTAGTAATTGTGCACCAGTGTTTTGGGTGGTATATTGAACTATTAATCTGCAATGTTTTCCTCTTAAGAATAGTGCCTCAGACTACGTGAGTTCCAGGAAAATAACAATGGTTACCCCCACGTCCTCACCCCATGTGACTGGGTAGAGGTGTGGATATTTGGTTCAGTGCAATCCTATCGTTTCTTGCTTGTCATTTGTTACTGACAACAAATGTGTGAGAGCCATCAGCCATCTCTATCTTTCTCTTTCCACGGCCTTTTGTCTCTAGACAACTGATTGTTTGATCTTCTGCCTGGGAGTCGATTTATGTTTCTTATCACTGTAGCTGCTCCTGTAAGGAAATAGGAATGTATGATATTACTACAGACCTCAACTGTGGTTGTCTAGGGGCCTACCTTACCAAATTAAGAGTTTTGCTCACTTTTACATTCGAAGGCACTATATTTTGACTTTAGAATTTTATTTATATGAGGTTCTTACTCAGTTCATTTTTTTCTGTTTTGAAAATATGTTATTCGGTATCAGTACCATAAATTCACATTAACTTTGTCACTTCTGAATTTGAAACGGTAAAGGGCTATTTTTGTTACATTATGGTCTGACAATTCTACCCATTGTTACTTACTTCAAGTAACTGTGATACATGGACATGGGTTCTTCACGTCATTAAATTTCTGAACCCCTGCGTCACCCACCACTTCCCTGGGCCAATTATGTGGTTATCCAAAATTTGCTTCCTGCAGGCCTTAATGGTCAATATTTGCACCAACTTTTCTCCTTTTCCTTGCCTTCTCTTTTTTTTTGGTGGTGGTGATCGGTGACTTTAATGTGGTTTTTTTTATGTTTTGACCTTTTGAACAGTGAGAGACATAATTTGCGGTCAGAAACCTTGAAGCAGCAGTATCAACAGGTGAGAACTTGGCTATCTTCATTTGTTGGGATGCAAAGATGATTTATAGTATGATTTGCATCACTTGAACTTTGGATTGTTCTATTCATGTGGTAACATTTGCCAATCCGAATGTCTTTTGCTTTACAAAGAGTTTCTTCTGCAGAAATTTAGAGATGCCAATTTCTTTCATTGACATTGATTTGCTCAAACTTTGTGTAATTTTTTTTAGGGGGGTGGGGGTAGTGTTAAGGTTGCTATGTGGAGGTTTGGATACCTGTCAGATTTTCTTTTACAAAACTTAAGAGAGGTTGTATTATCTGGTTGGTGCAGGTTAAGACAAGGACGGCAAATGCAGACACTTATTATGGCTCACATGTCATGCAATTTGGTGACAAAGGTCTTAGCAAAGACATGCTCTACTTGTACATGGGTACAAATCCTGCTAATGAGAATTTTACACGCGTGGATGATAACTCATTGCGCCCAATGTCTTCTAAAGCCATTAACCAGCGGGATGCTGATCTCGTCCATTTCTGGGACAAGGTTTTTGTACTTCCGTATTTTACATCTCCACTTTTTCAATTCATATGACTTTTACGTCTTGCACATATGCTGATCAACTCTGTTAAATGCCTGCAATTCAAATAGCATTGGTAACTTGAGCAATCCCCTTTTTATTGCCTTTATCTTTGGAAGTAGGAGTAACGCCTTAGTGGATGGAGTGGTATGAGAAACTCAAAACTTTATGGTTTCCCAATAAGCAATTTTTATAAGGGATACATGCTGTGTCAGTTCCAATGGCCTCAAGAATCAGCTTCTAGTAGCAATCCTTTCTGTAGCAATGCATTGAGCTTCTGATTGGTCTTTTGAACAATTTCTTAGGATTTCGTTGGACCTTTTTGTGGGAATGTTGTAATATCTATTTCATTGCTTCTTGTTTATATCTGAACTCTTATTTGTGGTTCTTTCTCTTCTTTAGTTCCGCAAGGCTCCTGAAGGTTCTTTAAGAAAGGTGGATGCTCAGAAGCAGTTTATGGAGGCGATGTCACACAGAGTTCACTTAGATCATAGCATGAAACTTGTTGGAAAGCTTTTGTTTGGAATCGAAAAAGGACCAGAGGTGCTGCAGACTGTACGACCTACCGGGAAACCCCTCGTCGATGACTGGCAATGCCTTAAAACACTGGTTAGTAGTCATCCTATTTTCTGTCACCATCTGCGACTGTTTTGACTTCTATGTTGCTACTATCACTTAAACAACCCCCTTGCCTGCTACATACAAATAAATTTCACAAATTCTCTTGAGCCTTTTATGAAAGGCTATGGATTTGGAACAATCTAACTCCATAATTATCATGTATAAATCCATTTCCAATCTGGCTTCAAAGTCAAGTTCCAAACAAACGCAGAAGTAATCCAAACAAAATAAAACCCCTAATTGTTGGACTTTTTAAACTCTTCAACCAGGTGAGGACTTTTGAGGCACACTGCGGCTCTCTATCACAGTACGGAATGAAACACATGCGCTCCATCGCAAACATCTGCAATGCTGGGATCACAACTGAGCAGATGGCTGAAGCATCAGCCCAGGCTTGCCCTAGCGTTCCTTCTGGCCCTTGGAGCTCGTTGCAGAGGGGATTCACTGCTTGAGCTGCTGTTGCTGCTGTATATACTGGATTTGATTGTCGAGTTTTTATTACATTCTATCATATTACATGTCTGTATTTTTCCTCCAAGGTCCAGCCGCCCTCCTTGTAAATAAGGGCTCCTGTAAGTAAAGTTGCTTTCCTTGTAATGCCAATGTAATGCACCTACTCATGAAAGGTTGATCAATTGAAAAGGTTTCTTATGTGTAAAACTCTCTTCATATTCGTATCGTTCAAGAGACTTTGATCCATTGAAATCTAACCTTGCTTCACAATATTAACCAAATCAAGTAGTCTACCTCTTTACACCCTCACAGACTTCACCAATCGAGGTAAAGATGGCTTTTGGCCAGGTTAGCCGATGCCTGACATAACTTAGTCAAGGCACAGGGCATGCTAGAGTTGACCGTCGGCCATGTCCGGGTTGATGGAAAAAATTCAATGTCTAAGCACAAGCACGGCAATTATATTACTGCACGATTTGAGTGGCCCAAAAAAATTAATCAAAAATTTAAAACTTTGAAGAAAGCTTTGGTTGGGCCTCGGATCGCGCGTGGGGTGGCATTTGGATGAGACAGCACAACAAGAAGCACGATCGAATGTGTCTTGGGCCATGCCTTAGCTGCCTCCAAGCACGCTGGTCTGGCGTAAGGCGTGACTCATATTTGAATTCTTTTCAAATTATTTATTATTTAAAAAACGTGTCATGATCGCGTTGTGCCTTAGTTAATTGCCAAATTTCGGTCTATTGGTTCATGCTTAGTTTTGTGTTTGGAAGAATCGTGTTTGTGCCATGTCGGGCTAAAATATGTTAGGTCATGCTAGATAGCGTGCTGACCCGTTTAATGCCATCCCTAATGAGAGGTGATGGAGGCTACGCGCATGATGCAAAACTAATATTTTGTAGGTAAGGAGTGCTTTAGGGTAATAAAGATGTTTGGCGTCATTTATACCCTTAAGTGAACGTTATTTAATACAAAATCTACCCTACGTTCCTAAAAAAGAGTGGGGAAGGGGATGGACATTATTAGCTGCACAGCTTACTGTTAGGAATTTAATCACCTTAATTCCAGGAGTGATTGCAAGGACAACACATCAATAATTGAAAATATTGTGAAAAACATAAATAAATCTAAATGGGAGAACAAGACACAATATTTACGTGTAAAACCCCAAACTGGGTAAAAACCATGGACCGGAGGAAGAATAATTCACTATGTCAATGGAGATTACAAACGGAAAACTTTCTCACACAAACTGTGTCTCTTAAATCTCAGAAGACTCTCAAGGGAGGAACATCATCACATCTTGAGAATCACATCAACCACACTAATCTAGAGAATTTTTGTTGAGAATTCTTAATCTAGATACATAATTAAGTTGATGGCTAATGATATAAATAGGCAACTTATAACCCTAATCCAACTAGGTTTAGCTCTCTTTGGGCATCATTGGAGTTGTACTAGCTTTAGAAAACTATCCATAAAACCCACAATGAAATCTGGCAAACAAATCTCGCAGAAATTTGCTGCATGAACTACCGCTCGGCCGAGCGGAAGGCCCGCTCACCTGGGCGCCACTGCAAACGCTCCAACCTGCGAGCTGTTGACCACTCACTCGGTCGGGGGGGTCCGTGGTTTGGATCCCGCCTGCTCGGGCGACTTTGCTGGGCGTGAATCTGCCCCTGCTTTCCGATCTCTTATGCCTTTATTTCGCTCTACTCCTGGCCAAACCTCTTACATATCATCTAGCTCGTTTAATTGCTTTTGAGATTAATTTGTTAGAATTCGAGTCATATCCTAACACTTACATTCAATTACTCCACCAAAACAAATCTCTTATTATTATTATTATTATTATTATTATTATTATTATTTTGGTCAAATTGTATAGATTTTTGTTTATTTGATATGACATCTAATATCAAATAAAGGTAGTATCGTTTATATCTACATAATTTTTTTTTATTAAGCTAGTGTTTTGCGGAAGGTTTGAATCTTTGACCTGGTGTACAAATTACAATTCATTTATCAAACTATCAGAGCCTATTCTTTTCAACTTATTCAGATAAGTTTCACAATACATTTCACTACTGATAAGTTTAGTTTAGTTCAGACAAGTACAAAAATCAGTTCAAATCAATTCATGTAACATACTCCTTTTCTTTTCTCACATATTACTATTCATTCAGTTTAATTCACTATATTTCAATTCAATTTAGTTTTAATAAGTCGAATTCACTTCTAATCGAAAAGAACAACCCTAGGTAGGCCAACACAAAACTAATCAACTAAAGCTAGTTTATGTTGAGCAAAGTCCTCACAAGGTCATGACGGGTAGTGGAGTACTAGAATACAAGCTAGCTGCATAAGGAAGGACTACAATAGTATCTTCAAATACCCACGTTTCAAAGGATCAGCTCAACCCAAAATTATTCCCCCCCAAAATAAAAATAAAAATAAATAAATAAATAAAAGAAAAAAAAAAGTGAAAAAAAAAAAACAATAGGATCACCACATGTTACAACTTAACTATAGTTAACATAAAACTAACTAACCCCTCCAACTAACCACCCCTCCTGGTTACATGCTCACACCACCACTCCACTCAACATCTCCTCTCCTCTTCGATAAACGAGATTTTAAACAATTCAGATTATTTATTTATTTTTAAAAAGAAACTAAAAATAAATTTTATTAAATAAAAAAAAAACAAAGAATTATTTGCCTATATAATTTAACGGGGGTTGAAGATTCCGTTAGATCTATTAACGGCCGTTACCCTCACCCTCTGAGGAACTAAACCATAGCAAAAGGATCGTCACGGTTTGTGGCGAAGACGACGTGAGAGCCGTTGGATTCTGAATCTACGGCTGTGATGCGATGATAATATTGAAGAAAGAAAATGGGTGGGGGTATATAACGGGCAATTTGAAGAAGAAGAGAGAAAACATTTCATTTCATTTCATTTCTTTCTTTTTTGTTGTTGCAATTTTCATTTTCATCTCCTCATCATCATCAAACACAAGCTTATTTGCTCTCTTTTTTCCCCCTTCTCTCTCTTTCTCTCTCTTCTTTCTCTCTCTTGTTCATCATCTGAATTCTGAGAAATGCAAGGAACAGAGGCTCAATGAGTGGTTGTTTTGGCCTGTAATTGACGATCTGAAGCAATAATAATTTGCTGAAGATCATTCACTTTCTCGGATTTGGCTTTTGAATTTTGGAAGGTTTGTGTTCCAGATTCAAGAACAGAGTTGGATTTTTGTTTGTGTTATGGCTGTAATTTGTTGAATTAAACTGAAAGAATTTGCAATGGAGATTCGTGAGAATGTGTTAATTGTTGACGGAAAACTGTTTTCTTCACTAAAATCTTTGGTTGACGAAGGATTTGAGCTTCTAATTCTCGATCAATTTCGTTAAACTAACTCGTCAGTTTCTGGAATTACTCAGTTTCTTTGTTGAATTTCTTCTCTTAACAGATTCTTCTCTCTCTGAATCAATCGATTTCCAGAGTTTTCTGCTTCTGCTCTGGCCGATTGCTTCCATTTTCAAGGTTATATTCGAATTCTGAAGTTTCGTAATGAGGAGAGAGAGAGAAAGAGAAAGAGAGAGTGATTTTTGATTCCTGTTTAAAGCTTGTTCTTCGTCAAGTTTTCATGTTTGGCGGCCTCATTCTTCGTTGAATTTCTTTGTGTTGACAGAGCAAAAGCAAAACAATCTCAATCGCCGCTTGTTTCCGAAGGAAATTTCGATACTCAAAGGTCTGTAATGGCTAAAGAAGAGCAAATTTGGTTTCATTTTTTTTTTTTCCTCATATTGCTGACTCTGCTACTGAATCTGCATAATCCTCAGGCCGCCATTTCCAGAAGCTCAGAAAGCGAAAGGAAAATTGGAGAAACTCAACATCAGAAAACCAAAACCAGACTGAAGAGTGGATCGATTACCGATCTTCGAAGTTCCGCTTAATCTGATTTTCTGAAGCCACTGAAGGTGAATTATTTGATTCAGAACATTCGCCTTTGCCGTTGCTCTTGTTGTTGTTCATCTTCGTCTTTCTGTACTTATCCTTCTATTCACCTTTGATTTTCTATCATTCTCGCAGAGTACTAAAGAATCTGTATTTTGTTCGTTTTGGATTCAAAGGCCGAAGCTCGAAAGTTGCAGGAAATTGAAACACTTTCAGGTAATGCAATGCAATTTTCGTTTATCCTGTTTGTGTTTCAGAATTTTAATGGCGGTGTTACAGTAGTAGTTGTTGTTCTTTGTGTTGTTATTCATCTAATCGTCTTTGATTTTCTTTCATCTCTGCAGATTATTGAAGAATCTGTCATTTCTTTGCGGTTAGAGGGTTGAAGCTCGAAAGCCAGATTTTTGATCTTCCGACAGGAAGTTTGAACATTTTCAGGTGTGTAATGTCCTCATTTTCTTCCGATTTTCTCTTTAGGTTTTTTGAAGTTTTTCTGAAAAAAAAAATAATTGTTGATTTTTGACTTTTTTTTTTTTTTTTTTTTTTCTGTCTCTCTCGAGTGTTGCATTAAGTTTCAGAATTTTCATGGCGGTTATTCTTCTGAAACTCCTCATTTTCGCACTTTTAATTTTTTTATTTTTTTTTTAAAAATTTGATATTGCAATGTGTTTCAGAAGTTTCTTGGAATTTCTGCTCAAAATCTTCAATCTTTCCCGTTTTCCTTTTTTTTTTTGAAAGAGGTTTTCTGGTTCAGTGACTGGAAATATGAATGTGAAGCAAAACTCATTGAAATAATTGTTGCAATGGAATTGCAGATCTTAGTTTTTATTTTTATTTTGTTGTTTTAAATCATTTTTTTTAGCTGTGAGATTTTCAATTTCATCACAATTTCTGCCTCTTCAAAAAATAGTGGTGGTAGTTCATTTTTTTTTTATTTGATTTTATTTCCATGGTTAATCTCCCTCCTTCTCTTCTCAGATGAGTTTTTCAAATGCTTGAAAATAGTAAGCTTTTTTTGAGCATAAAGCAAATAAACAACCCCATCTCTTTATCACAATGGTCATCTTTTTGACTTTGTTTAATCCCTATAATTAGCATGTCCTAACCCAAGTTAACTAACCTTAGACACAAAATGATTTTAACTCAAGTCAATGAATCCATCCAATAATCTCTCTCACTAGATCTGTACTGTACATTTGTGTTGTGATGGGGACAGGTGTGTAAAATGGAAAAGGAGGTGGTAAAGCATCATCATCATCAACCACAACAGCATAATTCCCACCACAACAATACCAATACCAATAACAATAACAATAGCAATAGCAATAGCAGCACCATCACTACCACTACCACTACCACTACCACCACAACCACAAACCTAAGAGAAAGGCACATAATAGGGGAAACCTTAATTAGGCCTCCCCATTCAGCTGATTTCGTGTTGCGGTGGGGCAATCGGAAACGCCTCCGGTGTATGAAGATCCAAGTCAAGGACGAGACCGCCCCTGCGGTCCAACGGACCACTGTTCGTCGGGTTAGATCCGATAATAACAATAACAACAACAATCACGGGGTTAATGGTGTGAATCATCCTAGCAATGGCCATTTTAATCTCCGCCAAAGATCCGCTTCTCCGGCTAACCCTCCTCCGCGGATCCTCAGGTAAATCTCATCAACTGCCTGCTTATGATTTTGCATAATTCGATTTTGTGGTTTATGAATTTTTTTTTAAAGCTGGGCTTGATATGAGGGGAAAAGGGCTAGATTCAATGGGGTGGGTGGAATTTTGGTGATGATGTTTATCTTGTGAGGATGGATCACCAATAATATGCTAGGGTAGGGTTTTGATGTTTAAACAATGGGCCAATTGTGTGAAATTTGGCTTTATCAAAAATGAGTTGATTAGCTAGCTTGCAAACCTTACACGCAAGCATTGCCTGGCTGCTTGCCCCTTAGTTAACCTTTTCTGATATGGACATGATGTAGGGTTTCACATTGTTTTCAATAAGTGGATATTACAACTGCCATCTAGTATCTAGTTTTCACATCTAAGATGATTCATAATCTAAATCTTGAGACAGAAGGGGAATAGAGAGAGAGTGTGTGTGTGTGTGTGTGTTGATTTTTCCAAAGGGAAAGAACACAAGACATCCAACTTTTGCCTTCTACTATGTGGCAAACCCAGCCAGGTACCTTATTTTTGCTAAAAACCCATTTGCTGTTTCACTATGTTGTAGTTTTTCTGGTTGCCAAATCTTTCCAATTCCTTCTATGTTATAGAATTATGTATTTGTTGGATTTTAACCGAAATACGCTTTCGCAATTTTAGATTGTTCAAGTGTATAAAGTCCGTTTAGCGTTGATGGAGGATATATCTATCCCTTGATGTTAGGTTTGTAGTGTTCTGGAGCTGGGCTGGGCAACTGGGTTGAAGAAAACATTACATTGACAGTTAACACCAAATTATTTGTAAAGAGCGTATTATGTTAGTGGATTAGTCCTAATCCTCTAATATACAAAAAGTAAATAGGATTAGGATCTTCGCTTAGCGGATTTCAGTTACTTTGTTCTTATCACACTATTTCCTATAATGGCAGTAATATTACTTTGTTGATTAGTAACATATCAATGTCTTATGTAATTTCAGATTTTCATACAAGCATATGTGCTAACTTTTACAAAACATTTTTTTTTTTTTTATGCATCAACTAATAAATCATTGATGAAATTAGCTAATACTACTACTATTCATTGGTCCAATCAATTAAAATGAGACTTGAACCCTCAACCTCAAAAATGAGATTTTGAGGTTTAAGCTCCCATCTTTTGCTCCTATTATTGTGAGTAACTTGGAAGTGTAGCGGATAGGAATTTATACGACTTATTTCGGTGATGGAGGTTCTAAGACGTGGAAGTCTCTTTAAAGCATAGCATAATAAGATGTTCTTTTTGGGACCCGCATTAGAGACGTATAAAGAAGGTTAGGTGGACCATATTCTAATCTCTCTCTCTCTCTCTCTCTTCTCTCTCTCTCTCTTTCTTGGTGGTGAATGGCGATGGAGTTGTTTTTAACTTTTATGGAGTATTATCTTTAAAAAGGTGGGCCCAAATTGTCAGCATCACGGGCTATTTTAGTGTAGCAATTGCCAATTGGTCCTTATTCTCAGCCCAACATGGGCCGAATTAAATAATTATGAGCTCTTGTTGCCTTTTATTCAGAGTTCTTTTCTTGTTATCCGTTGCCATTTTGTTTGAGAATTGAGCCTACCCTTTTAGACTTTGGAGTCTTCTGGCTTTGGGGGATGATTTTCTAGATAATAAGTATGAGGCATAACTCCTGGTACCCTTTAGAACTGAATAGTTTGCTTTGTGTTCTCCTGATTATGGTCCCCAAAGGGGGATTCGAACCCGGGTGGTGACGAAAAACCACCAAGGTGAATACCACTATGACCAACCTATGACATATTTTAATTAAACAGTTATGTTGTTGAACTGGATTGAAAACTGTATGTCTGTATGAGTAAGTTGAGGAGAACATTTCCTAAATAAATAAATAGTAATGTGTTTTTACGCTTGCTTGTCAAGTCCTTTATTTGTGAGTGCAATTTGTACTTCGATTTATTATTTGATATGGTCCAAGACTTAGGTGTCGTTTGACCTATATCATTCGCAATTCTTTCATCCATTTCCCCTCCCTCGCAACAAAATGGGGCTAGAAATAAAAACTATAAACTATAGCTTCTATTTCTAGCCTATTTTAGTTTCTTAGAAATTCTTGGAGGAGGATGAATTGAAGGAGGGGGGAGGAGAACAGAATTTCATGAAGGAGAAACTAAAAATAGGTAAAATTAGGCCAAACATCACCTTATACGCTTGCTCCCCTTAATTTCAAGAGAGATAGAGATGTGTGTTTGAAGGGTTGCTTACCGGATGGGTCAAATGGTTGGACTGGTTATTTGATATTGGCCATATGGCCCAACACCAGACACCCGCCCTATATTTTACAATTTGGGGTAGCTATAATTGACATACTCTTATTTAATTATTTATTTATTTTTTTTTTTTTTTTTGTGTAAAGGAGGGCTTGGCCCTTATATTAGGACATACTCTTATTTTAAACATGAAGTTTGCCGTTACATGACCCGTATCCTCACATGATCCTCGCTCTTCCACAACTCCCTTTGTCGATTTTCATTCCAACAATAACCATTTTTCAATTTCCATTCGTTGTCAAAAACAGAAAAAGTGGCCTAATTCCCTCAAAAAAAAAAAAAAAAACAAACTAGCCTAATCTGCCGCCACGTGTACACTACCATCACATCTCAACCCTCCATTTAATCAAACCACTCACCTTCTCCCACTTGGACACGTACCTCCCTTTTCTCTTTTAACACCATTTAATCCAACGGCTCACACTCCACCGGAAATCGCATCTCCTCCTCTACCTTCCCTAAATAATTATTACTATTATTATTATTTTAGAGAATCAAATCAAAACTTTGTCCCAAATATCTCAACCTCTCAGCTAAGCAAAACATCCCCCTATCTCTCTCTCTTTCTCTCTCCTCTTTCTCTCTCTACCCTTCTTATTCGCAAAAGTCACCCCTTAATCCCACCTCTGTTCTCGCACCCCCACAAGGGCAAATCCGTAAAATCCTCTCTCCATATTCAAAATTTACCATTTTTTAAATTTTTCATTAAAAAAAGAAGTTTATTCTCCAGAAACTTAAATTAATTTTTTTCTGATTTTTATTTTGGTGGCAGGAATTCAGAGAGTGGATCAGCGATGAAAGGGCACAACAACAGCAACAATTACCAGACCAGCAATGGAGGAGGGGTGAGGGGGCTGACGTCACCGGAGAGAGGAGAGAAGAAGGGTATTAGTGGGACCCATCATCATAATCATAATCATCATCATGAGAATAATAACATGATGATGATCAACGGTGGTGGTAGAACGGCGTCGTTGGAGAAGGGTGGTGGTGGTTCGTCGTCGGGTGGTGGTGGCGGGAGTGGTGATGTGGTGGTTTGGCCGCCTAAGTTTATGATCGCTTTAACGAATAAAGAAAAGGAGGAGGATTTTATGGCTATTAAAGGGTCTAAGTTGCCTCAAAGACCCAAAAAACGTGCCAAGTTTGTTCAACGTACCCTCAATGTAAGCACCCCTCTCTCTCTCTCTCTCATTTAATTATAGTTCAATTTATTAAAATTGATTGTGTTATTATTTTTGATTTGATTTCAATATTGTTTTGGTGGTCTAATTATTTGATTTTAATGGTCCCTTGGTCGCGAAAAGGAAAACCGTCATTGTTACTATTTTAGGATGTCTGGAAATAGATAGTATGGATTTTATTGAACAATTGGTTCGAAGTGGTATTTTATGATCATTAATAAGGGTGAATTCGACTTCGACATATTCCTAGGTTTAATGCGATGCATAGATTCATTTCAATTGAATGTTTGATGCGTTCCGTTGTAGTTCAAAAATGCTATTAGCTCCAGGAAAAATTGGTTTGTTGTTTCTATAATTAAGGGAACTAATAATACATGTGCATTAATCTCTAATGGCGAATAATTTTAGACAAAAGACATATGTCTTAATCTATAATAGAGATAGAGATCAAAGGGTAAAGGAAATGACATTCAGAAGAAGATGCATTGAACTTTTTGTTGTATTGTTCACATGGAAAGACAAAAAGCATTGATTTCAGGCCCTAGCTTTTATCTTTAGATGTACACGTATTCGCGAGTGTGGAGTTTCTGTCTGGGAAAACAAATGTAGTTGAAACCATACCAGAAACAACAAACAAATTGTGAGAGAAATAAATGATAATTGGACCTAGATAAATGATCTTTTTCTTCATTCATTTGTTTAATTACGGTTGTTAGATATATCTGGCTATTTTGGTGCTACCCTAAAATAATAGAGTTCAAATTAAAGAGAGAATAAAGGGGAAAAGGGGTATTTGCTAAAGCTGAAAAGTTGATACTGTTCCTGCCCAAACCAAAAATTGAAAGAAAAACTCCTCCCTTCAGAAGTTTTTTAACTGAATAGTTAGAAAAGGCTTATGTTATCAATTCAATTTTCACAGTTCTTGACACAAATTTCCACAATCTGGTTCTAATAAGCGACTTTGAAAGGCTTGAAATTCTCTACAGCTAATTATCTGGTAAACTTGGAATAGAATTATTGAAGCTTGGGTAGGTATATGGGCAAAGTTATAGAGGGGCCTTATATAATCTGGATATATAGTAAATGTGTGAGTGTGGACGAGAAGAAGGGACCGGCATTAGGTGGGTTAGGCTTCCTAATGTAAAGATTGTCAGCTAGAAGTTTGAAAACTTTGAAGTAACTGGAGTGCGATTTTAGCATACTCAAATTTCTTTGGCTCAAAGTCTATACAATTTCATGCATAGATACTAGCTGTAAGGCTAGTTTTTCGAAAGAAACGATGTTGTAATGCTAAAACTGTGAAATTACATCATTGTTTAAACATCAATAGAAACTGAAACGTTCTTGTTTTAACTTGTGTGCAGTTGGTGAGTCCTGGAGGATGGCTATGCGATCTAACGCTAGAGCGGTACGAGGTTAGAGAGAAGAAGACCTCTAGAAAGGTAGGCAATAGTTACATTTTGAAACAGAAGAAATAATTTGTTGAGAAATTAAACATGGCTTATAACTTTGTTACTACTCATTTTGCAGAGACCAAGAGGATTAAAGGCAATGGGCAACTACATAGAGTCTGATTCCGATTAGAGCTGTAAGCTTAATTTGGGTAGAATTTTTCCATCCGTCGTTAACTTATGTTAACAATAGCATATGATGGAAATGGAAGAAACTTGTGTAAATTATAACCCTTTTCGCATCTCTCGTGTTCTTTCCCTCATTATTGCACGCGTCTGGTGTAGCTGTTAATCAGGGGGCAAAAGAGACATCAAAAGCATCCCAGAATCAACGTGAAACTTACTCATGACAAGCACAGAAAGGCTATCAAAAGATGGATAATTAAATCACTTAAACTGGAAATTCTAAATGAAACTTCTAACAAAAGATGGATTATTAAATCACATTAGCTGTTTTACTGAAAATTCTGAAGTGTACAACTGCGCTAAACTTCAGCAATTTAGCAAATTCTGACGATCTCGAGCAAACTACACCATTCTAAATTTCAGACTGATCCATTCCTCTAGATCCACACATCCATATGCGCTTGTAAATTGCAATCCTTCTCATAGGTAGGAAACAACACAACTAACTAGCGGATGAGGATCCTCTATTATCCCATTTCCTCCAAGTACGCCCCATGTAGATGATTGATACTTGTATCATTCTATTTTTAAATTAAACTCAAGGTCGTAGAATTCACGTGTTCAATCATCTAAAAGGGTATTGCGTGAATGAGGAAAATGGGGTAATCGAGAGGATTCTCATTCATAGCAATTTATTTGGTCGTTCTCAAAACTTTATATAGCCCATGCTATTCGCAATCATCTATAAACCGCACTATTTTGTTCCCCAATGTGAAAATCCGATATGGAACAATGACTATACTTGCAAGGTGCGGCATGTAGTGATGCATTCAGATTTCTAACTCCATCCCAATTCCCATTTGGCCCCATGTATTGTATTGTCAAGCAGTGCACATCACTATATGCTTGAGATTGGTTGCCAGTCTACATCCTACAGACGAGCAATTATTACATGGTACGGGACCAATACTCCCTCTCTCACATAATTATGTAATCATTTCCAAATCACCCACAAAAGATATGGTAAATATCTCCTTATGTGAGAGAAAGGACCATTGGTCCGGGACCATACAATAATTTCTCCCTACAGAGAGGGACGTGATAGCTGATAGGCAGGATAATTTTGCTTATCAAAAAAATTATCTGCAAAATACATTCAGTCCAATCAGTTCAATTTATGCAAGAACATGTTACTTGAATAATTTACGATAATATATGTGTTGTTGGAAAGATATCAACGCATACTCTTAAATGAGTTCAAGAATAGATTTGACGAGCTATAAAGGAGTAAAGTTATGTAGAAAAAATCAGTTCAATTCAGTTTGTTTTATCTAAGTGAATAAACTGAACTCTAAGTGGTGTATATATCATTTACAGGATAATATTTTAGAGAATACTTTTCCTAATTAAAATGTTAAGATTTTGCACCCAAAAAATAAAAATGTTGAAATTAAAAAATAGTTAGGTGCCCCGTTAGTTGCACTGGCACCTAATCATACACCTCTGTAAGTAAACATTTATGACCTAGGCCAGCAATTAGAAAAGAAAAATCAATGCTTTTATTGTTGAAAAAAATAAATCAACCGAGGAAGTATGCTTGCCTAAGCCAGTAGTCACTCCCAAGTAGAGGTGGCAATCGGGTGGGTCGGGTCGTTTTTGGGTCGGGTTATTTCAGTTTCGGGTCATTATCGGTGCGGGTTAACTCGAGTCACAATATTATATGGTTCGGGTTGGGTCAAGTCGGGTTGAATCGGGTTGTTGCTAATGTCGGGTTTCGAGTCAACTCGGGTCGGGTTGTTTCGGGTTTCGAATTAACACTGGTCGGGTTAGTTCGGGTTACAATTGACATGGGTTTTGGATTAAATTAAATTTTAGGTCATATTAATATGAATTAAGCTTAAATTTTAAGGTTTACAAAGCCAATATATACGAAATTTTGATTTATATAAATTTTATTAGTAATAATCATATAATATTAGTCTTAGAACTCATAAATTCAAAGTAATCGAGTATCGGATATACTTCAATTCGGGGCAATTTCGGTTTCGGGTCAACTTCGGATCGGATATTATCGGGTTCGGGTTAGTTCGGTTACCGGATTAATCGGATATCGAGTTAGACCGGATCGGATAGGGTCGGTTTCGGATAATACTATTTTGATATATTTTCGGGTGTCGGGTGGGTCGGGTATCGGACTGATCGGGTCGGATATCTCGGGTCGGGTCGGGTTTTGCAACCTCTACTCCCAAGTGCCAACATATTTCTCTCCTCATTCAATAATTTTTTTTTTTTTTTTTTTTTTTTTTTTTTGTGAATATTTCCGCCAAGTTCTCCTATATAATTTTCACCAAAAGGAAAACTTCACGAATCGATTGTATCAGGCTATCATCTTTTCTTGTTATTTTTTTGATATTTATTGTTGATTTTAATTATTTATATTGATTCCATTTATTCATCCAAGATAGAATTTGCCGATTTTGTGAATGTTTGTTAATTCTGTAGATTTTTGTTAACTTTTAAAGATTTTTATTGAATTTTACTTAAATCATCCAACAATAAGTCAATAATAAGTTGAGAACAATGAAGCCTAAGTACACAGACAAGCTTAACCAATAATTTCAAGCTCATGTGATTTTCTAAAAGAATTTTTTGCGGAGAACCCCCTTATATAATACACTTTATGCACAAAACCCCTTTATATAATTTTTTTTTTTGTGGGGAACCGCTTATAAGTTACTTTGGCCTTAACCAACCCCCATTGTTCAATTTTCCGACCAATTTATGGAATTTTAGGACCGATTTTCCCTTGCGAATTTAGCACGTGTGGGTTTTTTTTTTTCATCCTTTAGATCTCAGTTGATTCATACTTGTCATTTTTTTTTGAAATTCATATGCTAAATCTTTCAAATTGTGAAGAAAAAAACCCATGCGTGCTAAATTCGCAAGGGCAAATCGGTTATAAAATCCCATAAATTGACCGGAAAATTAAACAAGGGGGGTTGGTCATGACCAAAGTAACTTATAAGGGGGTTCCCCATCAAAAAAAAATTATACAAGAGAGTTTTGTATATAAAGTGTACTCCATATAAGGGGGTTCTCGCAAAAAAGTCTTTCTAAAATTATGTCAGCACTTAATAATGTGATACATGTGAATTGCGTAATTGTAAGCGTAATCTTCATTTGAGAACGGAGGGAGTAGTATAGTGAAACTTGTGAGAGGGTCAAGTGTCTTGACAGATCCAATACTATATGCTAAATGGGCCTCGCCCAAGAAAACTAGATGTGGACCCGTCAAAGGACAAATAAGAGCAAATCGATGCATTGAATCACCAGTCACACATTTCGGCTTACTTGTGGTTGCAAGTCTCGTCACCAATGGTAATGAGAAAGTAAAACCACCAATCTTATAGAACAATAACCTGGATTCGAGTCTCAATATCTTTCAAACGACAATGATTTTCTTATTGTTCCAAAAAAATAAGTAAAACCATTGTTGTTAAGAGGTACTTAGCCCATTGATCATAAAAATGTTAATATTACTCCTAGGCATGGGTGAAATCTCATGGGGTGCATATGTATCTATACAAATTTATTTGTGAATATCCGGAATCATGCAACGGTGATTGGTCCATAGTCAAACCTAAGGAAGAAAAAAGTTACTCTTTGCCAACAACAATAACAATAAAAACAACAAAAATTACTATTGCAGTGAAGTTGAATGAAAAATAGAGATACTTGACTTGAAAATTGTCCGAATATAGACATTGTCCTCACTAAACCCGAAATTATTAAACTCAAAATCAATCTAATTGACCTATTTGCTAAGTACTCCTATATGCTATATACATTTGGGAAACAAGAGCCATGATTAACCTAGAGAACATTTAGACTTACAATAGTGACTTCTCAAAATTATATACTACTTTAAGGTCGAACCAAGCCAACACATATAGTTCGATTTGCCAATGAGTTCTTTAGCTTAGTGCTTAACACTGAGTCCTTGGATATAATTCCGATTTATAAGGTAATAACTAATCTTATTAGCATTGCATCAATTTATGAAAAGAGCAAAGTGCTCTAAATAACTAGCATTTTTATTCCCAGAAATCGAATTCTCAACCTAATATAAAAGATGAAAGTGTCAGATCAATTACACACAATATTTTTCGGTTGTAATTCGCGACTTATGGGGATAGTTTATAGATAAACCACGCACGATAATTTGTTTTTTTCTTGAATATGCACAATCAGTTATTTGATGACTGATGAGACTACAAGCACAATCAACGCAATTACTTTTTTTTGACAAAATCAACTCAATTACTTACGCCAAGCAAAGCTAATTACTAGTATCATGAGGTCCTAATCACATGCTAAAGAAGGTATTTCTTGGCTTTATGGTGTTTTGTTTTTATAGTGCATTTACAGGTAGAAAAATTAGTGGGAATGGTAGGATTTAATAATATTTTTCTACCTTTCACTAGGGTGACTATGGAACAGATAATAATCACAGTTTAGAACCATAAATCAACAAGATATGCCTTCATTATTTGGCAATTTCCAACTAATTTTTCAGCTTTCATTGTGAAGGTACCCTTACAAACTTCTAACTTGAAGGATATTGATTTGGCTAGAGTTGCGGTAGATGCGACTATTTTGTTCACACCTCGTAGTAATGTTTTCTTTGCGCATAATTTTACTAAGTGGGCATTAGCCTCAGGTTTTAAAGGTTGTATTTTTCCTGATACTTTGCCCACTTGGGTTACTAATTCACTGTATTCTCCTCACCTCTTTTATGGAGTTTGATTAGTATATATCATCTGATTTAGCAAAAAAAAAAAAAAAAAAAAAAAAAAAAAAA